>CM055203.1:17118705-17273705 GCA_029224185.1 Karalla daura | reverse complement strand
CAGGAAGAGTGATTGGTTGGACTGACACCTTTGGTTAAGTCAGAATCATGCCAGTGGAGGAAATCCCCTGTTTTTTTCCAAAGACATTTTCAGCTTCGCTTAGTACTCAAAGCTTGAATTTCAGCTCCGAAGTGAGAGAAGCAGCAAAGCCCCGAGCACGAAAGAGGGGGGGGAAGAAAAAAACAGGCGGTTAGCAGGTCATGCTCGCAGAGGGAAAGTAAAATAAACTCTCGTCATTGCTGAGAGAATCTACTGTAAGAGGCGATCGTGGGGCCAATAAGCAAATGGAGAGGAGAGTCTCCACTAGGTGGGCTGAGGTGGTGGAGAGGGCGTCATGGCTTGGCTGTTTCCCACCCTAAACCCCCTGCAAACTGTTTTCAGGGGATGGGAGGACAAGCAGTAAAAGCAGACACCGTGGATGGGTGTCTTACCTTCCTGCTTACCTTCCGGCTGTACCGCATGTAAGGCATCAGCGGCTTGTCTGGAGGCTTGGGAGGCTTGGGGACGGTGATGCCTGAGGAGTTCTGCGGGCGGGAGACAGAGAGGGAGGGAGAGAGAGAGAGAGACGGAGGGGAAGAGAAAGGGAGAATAGTGTGAATGAGGAAATGGAGGGGATGGGGATGGATGGGGAAAACAAACGAAAGAGGGGACAGAGGGGGAGAAAAGGGGCAAGGGAGGGAGGGAGGGGGGGAAAAAACCAAAACATTAGCCGATTGTGGTCTGACCACGATGAGTGGTGTGCAAAAGCAAAGTAAGATGCGCATGTGTGGACACAAAGACATCTGTTGGGTGGTCCTGTAGGCTTTGTGAATGCGGCTGGATAAACGCATTTCTGATGCGCTTCCACGCACGTACAGGGGCAAGCGACTGACGACAGCCGGGGTAAGTGTGCTCGTCCCAGAGGGCAGCACACCGCTGCGGCACTCCCGTTTCTAGTTTTAGATGAATCATCGATCGCGAGGCTGGAGTGTCCTCGGGCCCGGCCTCGGAGAACCTCCCACAGCTGTGTTTTGATAACGGAGCGAAACAAGGAGAATACGCTGTAAGCGGAACAAGTTTCCCTGTGCTTAAAGGTGTCCCTTTCCAAACAAGTCACTACACCTGTCGGACACCCCCCCAGCACTTCGCCGAGGGGAGCAAACTGAAAGGGCAACATTACAGCCGGCAAAGTTTGGGACATTGCCGTCTTGGCGAAAGCAGGTCCAAACTTCTCAACCTGCCAAGAGCCCCTCGAGACCAAACTGTGGTATGGCTCAGTTTGGAGAAGAATCCGGGAGCTACAAATGAGCCCACCCCCCCCACCCCCAAATCTGGACACTATCCCCTTGTTTCTAAACTACAACCCAGAGTATCATTCTGTGAGAATGTTGGGCTCGATTGCCTACTTGAATAGCAGCGATGGAGCTCTTGTCAAATCATCTCGTCAACTTACAGCCCTCGTTGTGCACAGCACACGTGCACGCCAAACGCAGTCACAAGGACGCCGGGCCTCCAGTAAGCCACCGCCATGTAGGCCGTCGTGTCGCTGAGGGCGCCCAGTGAGCTTTAAAACACTCCGTTACTCCTGTTATATCACATCAGTTGTGCGATGCTGGCTTGGATGCTGTCTGACATAGATCCATTAACAAGGGGAAGCTTCCGTCTCGGATTCGACTCCGACGGCCCCGTTTTAGGAGCCGTGCCCTGCATCCATGCACCTACTTTCAATCCAAGACGTTAAGGCGGTCCCGCCCCTCTTAACCTGCATACCACCCGCCCCCACCCCTCCCACCCCCACCCTCCCTTCCCCCCACCCCGCCCCCGCCCCCTTTCCTTTCGTTACTGTTCTGAAATCCCTCCACCAATTCATTACCCTGCTGGAGCCTCCGGAGCTCCCTCCCAGCCGGAGGTTGTTGTAGGCCAGATGGCTGTAAGGGTTGTAGCCCACAAACCCTGGGGTGGAAGGCATTTGCTGATGGAAGACAAATGAGACAAAACACGAATGAGAAATGGCTCACGAACAAGAGGGGGAAGAGGGATAAACATAAAGAAGTGAAGAGGGGGGGGATAAACATGAAAACATATGTATATTGTTTCGCTTGTTTGTTTTTTGTGTTTTGCTTTCTGGGATGTCATCATGCAGGGCAAAGAAAAGGCAACTGGCCACCTGGCTGGCATTCAGCACCCCCCCCCCCCTACACAATGCCGCGCACCGTAACAGAATGTAATGGAGTCTGAGGCACCAGAGCAAGCAGGTCGATACCATAACTGCACCCCCCCCCCCTTTTTTTTGAGAAACCCCCCCCCCCCACCCCCCTTCCGGTTGGCTAAGCGGTGGTATGGCAGGAAAAACGCAGGGGTGAGCGTGATGATGAGCAGCCGGTTCGACTCTGCGCTCCGACGGACAGAGGGAGGGGGATATTAGATGACGGATAAAGTGTGGAGAGAGGTCGAGTGAGACAGCAAGGGGGAGAAAAATGGAACCAGAGAGAGAGAGAGAGAGAGCGCTAAGGTGACCCTGCGGGTGTGACCGAGTTGAACACTTACTGTTGTTGGGGCAGGGGGAGGGGGAGGGGCATAGGATGGTCGTTCTGTGAGAGAGAAGAAGGGGGGAAAAAAAGACATATTAGTCCGCCATCACGTCATTATCATAGGTAGGGTTTACGGTATGTCCGCACCCGAGTCCAGTGCCGTACACACACACGCTAGGAAGAGCAATTAAAAAAGTAAATGGCGACAAATCTGTGTGGGTTTACTATAAACGGGCGGCTGGATTGGCACCCATTACTTTTCTAATAGCACGGGATGTGTTCGTCTCTTCCACCCTCCTTTAATGTAAACACACTCTGAATATATGGAGATTTACTTGGCTCTAGAGTCAGCCTCACGCAGATGCTGTAGCACAGTAGTATTACAACTGCCCAAGAACACTTTATTGGGTTCCCCAGGTGGAAATCGCGTAACTCAACTTAAAGGGGTCTACTAAGCCTTACCTATTTACCAAATATGCGTATTTACGCGACCATTGGAAATTATTTTGACAACTGATCTATGGTATTTTTTTCTCCATTTTTTTAAAAGAAAAGATAGAAACATGCATTCATGTCGATTGTTGACTTTAAATTGCCCCTAGATGTGAATGGTTTGTGTGTGTGCGTGTGTGTGTGTGTGTGTGTGTGTGTGTGTGTGTGTATCCTGGCGACCCTTGTGGCCACTGTGTATTCCCGTGACTCCTTTGGTTCTAAATCAAGGTAACGGGTGGATTTCATTTTCTTTACTTTGTGTGTGTGCTCTTCTTTCGACGTGCACCGTGGCAATTTGGTCGACCGCGGCCGCATTTAAATGCGCCTCGTCGACACATGCCGAGTTGAGTGCCTACTTACTTGACATCTTGAAACCGGAGGATGGGCTACGGGGAGCAGAGTCTTTCCATAATGGTCAACCTGGACAGGGCGAGACAACAGACACGGTCAGCTCTACAGCCAGGTGCAAGCATCCTGCGCTGCCATCGGGTCTGGGGCAAAGAGCGGAGGGCGAACGGCTGACCCAGATGACAACAAAAGGCTGAGGAGGCTCGGCCTTCTGGCCAAACCCGCTAACACAAAGACACTCGCTGCACGTCAATAACGAGGCGACGGGCGCCGTTCAGAACCCCCCCCCCACCCACCCCGGAGCAAAACGGACGCAACCCGCCAAAGATTACGACGCGATTGGCGCGGTGGATGGTACTAGTGACCCGTGACTCGTGCGAGACGTTTGAATAAGCCTCGCTGTTTCAGCCCGGCTAACGCACGGAGCAGCCGGCTAACGGCTAGCACACGCGGCTAACGAGCCTCCGCAGCGATCGGGACCTGGCGAGTGATCAATTGCGCACATTTAACACAGCAGTCGCGAATCCGCACAAAAACGTTACATGTACGAGAATTGTGGGCTGAAATAACGTAAACACACTCTTTCAGTTGTCCTTTGTTCCCTCCGTAGGGTCGTCTGTTCCGCCTTTTCGGACCGGAAGTGGTCTTTTTTTTTTTACTTCCTCTGGGCGCAGGAACAGATCTTTTCAAAATAAAGGCTGCAGCGCATACTAGCTAATTGTGGAGAGTTTTTGATTTGAATGAAAACAACTAACACATTTTTTTTACCGCCATATTTTTTACAACACCACCAACAGCAACAACAATAATGATAGTGTTCTCACACCCTTCCAATTTTACTATGATTAGGTAAACATGGTTTATCATGGCCTTCCTGTTTTTCATGGTTTTCCTGTTCTTCTGGGTAACAATGAAAACCATCACGGAAGCAATAACATGGTTTTAGAAATGTGGTAGTGCCGTAGTTACCACGTAAAGTACAGTTCTACCGTAACTGAAGTGAATGAGGTGCTACGAATAATCACCATGAAGGACCATAGGAAAACCATGGTGGGGCATCTTTGTTGCGCAGATCATAATAATATTTATTTAATCAAAAGATGATTACAAAAATACATAGAACTAATTACCATTTTCACTGTGCTGTGTTAAGCTTAAAATGGTGTCAAAGTATTTAGCTGACATAAGAATGAATATGAGGACATTTCATATACATACAAATGCACTTCTAGTGTTGGCATCAACCGTGAGCTGTTGCTTTTGGAATTAACCCATTCATTAAACCTCAAAGTAAACACAAACCAAAAACCAAAAACCAAAAAGTCTACAATAGATGAATGATAGACGATGCTGTTTGCAAAAATGTGAAAGAAATACAACACTTTGAATACTATGTGCATGTGTATGGTTGCGTATGTGTATGAGAATAAATAGACGGAAAAATGCAACAATAAATTCAAAAACAATTTGGCCAACATGGAAATAAAGAAGAAACCCATCTGTCAGCATTTTCTTTGTTTTCACTCCAGTGATTTGGTAGGTGTCCTGTGCTGGACTATGCTGGTTCAGGGTGTGTTCCTTGTCATAGTCCTGTGTATCCTGGGATATGTGACATCAACCAAATGGATGGACTTGATGACATCATCAGGTCCTTTTCTCAGGCTTCTCTGTTCAGAGAACTAAAATTCATGAGCAGCACTGGGTGCAGGGAAGTTCCTGTGATGGATGCTGAACTAAAAGCATTAAATAGTGTGGTGCTGTGTGAAAAGTAACTCTAAAGATGATTAATTCCATCATTTCTAGGTACAAACTGGGTTCTCTTCTTGTCTGTCTTTTTTCTTGTGGAAGACATTTCCATCAGGCCGCTCCACCCACTTCATCTTGAAGCTTTGACCAGGGTTTTGTTGCTTCATTCTCTCGCTGAGCTGAGAAACAGAAGAGGCAGAGATGAATGTCCAAACACACAGCAACAGGAACTGTGTTACCCTTGGCACACCTGGCCAAATGGCAGTCTTTGACATGGTTTCTCTTTGTTTCTCTAGTGCTACGGTCATGTTGGGTCTTTAGGCACTGAGCTATCACATCATTACCTTCTTCAAGGTTTCTTCCTTCATCTCCTCCAAGTCCTCAGAAGAGTCGGCTTTCAGCACAACCCGCACCACCACCATGGTGGGAACTGTTTGATATGAGAAAATGGTATAATAAAGTACTAAACAGAATAAAATACTGATATGCTTTCATTAAAAAGTGATTGAAGGAAAAGTTGGTGAGTTACCCCTGTTACACACAAAGCCGTGTTTGTTCTCACAGTCCTCGTTAGACCATTTGCCAGAGTTTAATGAAGCACAAGCAAGGGGGTTTCTGGGGTCTGGTCCTCCATCGATCCAGTTGCTGAAAGAATTTGCAATCCCATCCGACCACTTCCATGGGTCTTTGTAAAGACCGATCCATGTGTTTTCGTAGATCAACCCCTGTAACTTCTCTTTCTCTTCTAGGCTCCTGACACTGGCCAGGTCAGTGTAGTTTTCCCTGCAGTAACTCTGAGCATCCACCCAGGTCTTATTCTCGCGTACTAAGATGAAATTTTCTTTTCCTTTGGTTCCTGTAAATATTGAATGGAGATGCATTCATGTTCACTGAATAATAAAATATCTGTACAATGCTGCTTTTCTGTTTTTGTTTTCCTGGTGCTGTAACACATTCAACACATAATCACCCAATATTTGTTAATCGTGTTAATGTTTATGATGCCTCTTGGAAATCTTGGCCCATGCAGTAAGCACTACATGCAGCTACAGTACAGACAGAATGATTCATTTGTGATCAAAATGTGATCACAAACAATTCAGAACAATGACAGCATGGTAACCATGCCATGCCTGTCAGTGGTCAGTGTGAGCTCCTTACACTAACATTAAGGCCATTAGATTCTCCAGAGGAGCAGAGAAATTGGCTTTCGCTCCCGGTGCTGCTGAACAGAATTTCATGTTGCTTCTTGCAGCTTATCCTTGACATGTCATCTTTGTAGAGGACCTTTCTTGGTTGGTGTGCAACAACTATTGTGTCCTTGGTTAGACATTTGTGTGCACTGGAGTCTCTCATGAAGTATCAGAACCAGAACAAACTTTGCTCTTGTTTCACATACCTGGGAGTGAGAATGAATGTCTTTACTCTTGAGGAATAGGCTATGTATTGGCCGAGTGTTAACCTTCCCTTGCACACCCTGCTCCAGAGCCGGGTATGCATCTACGCTCTTTGTCATAATACGCACATGAGTGACTCTACTGCACGAGCTCTCATGGGTCCTCGATGCGGAAGAGAGTCATATGCGCCACGCGTGTGAAAGGGCCATGTTAGGTGCCGTATCCAGTTCGTGTAATACATCCATGGTAGATTCACGTGAACGCCCCCTCATGTTGAAAACGCCACCCTGCAAGTCCGAGATTTTTCTGCATGAGCTGCAGGCTTCGCTCGATATCGATGTCGCTGCTACCAAAATATGGTGGACAAAGAAGGGCGTTTGGTCACCGTATAATAAACTTTTCATTATTTCTCATAATGCAAATCATTTTTTCGCAGACATCTAATATGCGTCATGGTATATCATTAGTTGCTGTCCGTGAACAGTGACCTAGATTATTGATTCGATGTCGCGTAAAACGACATTCCAGTGTTTATGTGGAACGTGCAGACGTAGCAACGGCTAATCACTGCCATCAAACTTCAATGAATCTTTTCCTATTTTTTCTCTTTTGCCCCAGCATTCCCTGTAGCCACATCACGGCGCGCGAATGCAGGGAAGTGGGAAGAACGACTCGCAAACTCGCAAGCTCGGATCCTCCAGCACCGCGTGAATGCAGCAGAGGCCAGTGGAGGAACTTTTCATCACCTGGCTCAAAAAGCACCTGCTATGGGCTGCGCCTGAAATAAGTGTGCGGGCAGAGTGGAGCGACAAGAGAGGGAGAGAGAGAGAGAGACATCAGCTTGGAGATACTATACTATAGTTGACGAAATCGTCTTTTTAATCCGGCTGTTCTCCTCTGGACGCTCAGTGAAACTGATCCGCCTCTTGGAACGCGTGGTGTTTTGTTGGGCATGAAGTCACGTGAGAAATATGTACATTTTTACCACCGGGTTACACAAAGGTGTGAATTGAGCTGCTTTGTGTCGCTGTATTTACCTTTGTAGCAAATGAATTCCATTCGGTCCGAACATAGAACATCTGCCCATTGACCAGAGGTATTCATGAACGCACAAACCCTGTCGTTTTGTGAATCAATATTGGGTTCACCAGACGCCCACAAACTCAACCGAGTTCTTTCAGCAGCAAAGGAATTCTGGCTTTCCATAGACCACGTCCACGCCCCTGGTTCACGATACAGTCCAATCCAGACGTTCTCCTCCGTGCTAACAGCTGTCCTGAGGTCAGCATTCTCCTGCTCATTATGCACAGAAGCGAGGTCGATGAAATTGTTCCTGCAGTAACTCTGAGCATCGCGCCAGGTCATTTTCTGATCAATGTGAATATAGTGACGAGGCAAACTGGAGGACAGAGCACACAGTCCTGTAGCAATGATAAAGCAAATATTTTTTAGTGATAAATTCAGCTCAGAGAGTTTCCAACTGCTCACAGAGCTCATTAAACATGATGTTTGGATTCAGTGTGGCAGATACAGGTAAATAATGAGCAGGTAATGGGACAAATTTAAACGGTTAGGTTAGGTAAAAACATGTGATTCATACTGACCTGACAGGATCATCAGTGCTGTCCCTCTCATGGTGCACAGAGGCATGCGACGTTCTGCCATGGGGAAGTGTTCAGGTCCTTGTCTTAGAAAAGAACAATACAAACACTGTCAACACATCTCACGGTGAGACTAACACTCTATTATGTATGTAATGTACTGCAATGGAGAACTGGTAGCTGGAATTTTGTTCATGCACAACCACACAGATGTTACTTTCACAAACAGACATGGAGTATAAATGCAGTGTCCAGATGTGGACGCCCGATTGACACATAATTATAACCCAGTTGTGATCAAACACTGACTTGCAGGAAGGTTTATTTTAATGCAATTACGTATTTTTAGATCATCTGCTTTGGATGAACTGACATTACGTTGTAGGATTCAATGGTCTGACATGTCAGACCATTAATCAAATAAAGACATGCTTCAGAGCTTGCAAATATAAGACTATTATTTCCATTTTCACCATCCCAAAAAAGGTAATTAACATCATGTCCAGTGGATCATGACACCCTTGTAAACTGTGTTGTACAATGTACTGTAAACTCTGACAAGCATGAGGAAAAAATGTTAGTCACAACAATTTCATTGTGTATGTATTGTGACAAAGAAAATGTGCATTTTGGCATTAGAGTTAATCCATTACCATGTTTGTCCTTACCTGAAATGCTCTGTTGGGTCTGTGGAGCTGAAGGAGCTGATACCTGAGACTTGTTGTGTAAAAGGCTTTTATCCTGTAGGTTGTCATCTGCTGTCAGGTCATCAATGAGGTTACCTTCATTATTATTTAGTTAAAAAAAAACCCAACTTGTTATATTTGCATCATTATTTGCCTAGTCTATTTGAATAGGACCCTGATACCCTCCAGGTCTGTATCTGCCACCTCTGTTCTGGACGATTATCTTGATCTGTGGGTGAGGGGGGGAAACCTGAGTTTAAATATAGACTTACGTAAGTTTTCATCGGACAGAACGTAGGCAGATGCGCACTAGACTATACAGCATTACAGCAGGCGTTAACTCGCATGGACCTGCTTGGGAGGTATAGCTAACGCACTCACCATCTATGGTGCATCTACAGCAGATCGATGATTGCACATTTTAGCTAGGTGTACTCCTCTAACCTCCGATCGGGATAGGCCAAAAAAAACTCCTGTGAAGGGTCAGCAAAGAGGCACCTGTTGATACATCCAGCAGTCACAGAGATCATAATTATTGCAAATTATTGGCTTCGTGTGTACCAGCTCCTACAGTACTTAACTGCGTGTTGAGCAAATTGCATTGTGCACTGCTAACAATACCTGTCACAAAACTTTCCAGCACACAGCCTTCATTACAGTAGCCACATCAGTGAAGAAGGTAAATATGATCTGAGGGAAACTAAAGAGGCACATTACAAATTACATCAGTTGATAAAATGAATTTCACTTTTAGGAGAGATGACGAAATATACACAGTAACCGTTACTATTTTCACTGTGGCACAGTGTTGGATGTGGACTGAAATATTTGTTTAAAGTTTAAAGTGGTTTCAGAGTTTTTCACTGATTTATGAATGAATATAGGAACACATGATATACATAGACACACAAAAAGCAACAAAGAGTAGAGTGGACAGAAAGCGCTTACTGCTCAAACTGCACCTATTTACATTTCATGATGTGCGGGGGAAAATGCAGACATCTGAATACCGGAACAGAGACATTATGTGAACACAAAGCCAGAGACCAGCTCTAAGTAAATCTATCTATCCACAGAGAAAGGAGTTTTGTTTGAAGCAAACAAATGTGTCATGATGACAGAGATGATAGAGCATCAAAGAGATGCTGTTCTTGCATGTCACGCAAACTGTGCTTACGGAGCTAACAATGCCTTGTTGTTACACAGCCACTGGAAACTCATATCTCATTTCCCTCGACCAGGGAAACATAAGAGATGTGTTGTACATACATGCGTACGCACACAAACAAGTGCTATTATTATCAATATCATTCTATATTATCTTATGGTGACAAAGGACAAGCTATTCAAGAGGTGAACTTAATCTGAGACAAACTAAGGAAAAAAACAAACTAATAACATCCATTGATAAAGTAAATTTCACTGTCATTTAGCCAAAAGATGATGAAATGTGTATAACTTAGTAAATTACTATTTTTCGCTGTGGAACAACGTTGGATGTGAACTGAAATAAACTGTGTCAAGCTGTGTCAAGTTTCATGGCATAGTTTCAAAGTATTTGGCTGACAATGAATACACGCTTGGGTCTCTCACCCAGGAAGAAATGGGCAGTGGCCGTGGTTTGCGTCCCTGACTCTTTGGCACACTTTCCTGGTTCATTCATTCTGGTATTGTCAAGTGAAGAATAAGAGGAACCCAACTCTGTCTTTTCCTCCCTCTGCTACATTACAAATGTGTCATATATGCACACACAAGTGATTCTACCATTAACATGAACATTAATGAGTCGTTACTTTTGTAATTAATCCAATTATTGAACCTCAGAGTCAACACAAAACAGAACAAAACAAAACAGAACAAAAAACCTGCAGTTCAAGGACTGGACATGCAACCTGATTTATGGAGAAATATCATTTAATATGTGCAGAGGTGCAGTTTGTCAACAGGCAAGGAAGGCAACTACTTGAGGTACCAGTGATGTCTCAAAATATGGAGATATAGTATGTGCCATTAAACAGCAAATGGACAAATTGCAATGACTTGGGCCCCATGATGTCATCCTGATTGCACTGGCTGCTGCCATCTTTAACCAAAGCTTTCAATGACGTATGAGGTAGAAAAAGGTGATCTCTTTCAATCCAGTTCTACTAATGTGAATGATGTGAACCAGCTCTTTATTCAATAGAGCACAAATGTATGGAGGTCTTTGAATTTGAAGGACATCGATTCAGCATTTGCACAGTTTAAATGGATCGCTTACTGTATGTTCTGATGCATATTTTTTCTGTGCATTGTGTCCATTCATGGCTTATTTGCTTTGAAGTATTTTAATTTTTGATGCTCAATTTGTTGGTCTAAACACTTCCATTTTTCACATTAAAACAATACAATTGTGAAAATAAGTTTCCATTTCCCACATTTTTAATTTTAACTGAACTAAGTGTTTTCCTAGGGCTCCACTGGACATGAGAATCCCCACTGAATATGTGAACGTGAAGTGTGATGAAAACAACTGAAAGTTATTCACACAGAGGACAGAAACAACACACGAGGACACCAAGTCTACAACAGACGTATGCAAGTTCACGTCATCTCCATAAATGTGACACAAATACACACTTTGGGCCTGGTTTACTAAGATCCCGGATAAGGGTCGCTAAATTGCGTGCTCCTGGTAAGATTTTGCATGCTTGGTTCGCGTGCGTTTCGCGGGTGATTTATAAAGTGAAATTGCCACAGCGACAACAGGTGCAAACAACAGGTGGGACACTCGGGCCATCGCTGAGCACACTGGGCAGCCGGTCAGCGCCGTGTCTGGACCGGCGACGGCCATACAGTCACTGACTAGAGGAGAGGAAGCGGTGGTGCTGGCAGTGGCCGGTTCTTCCATCAGCCTAAGAGCAGGAGGAGCAGGCAGGCGGGAGAGGAGCAGGCAGGAGAGAGAGGGAGATGGAGGACAGGGAGGACAGGAGACCTGTCAGCGTTTTCTTTGTTTTCACTCCAGTGATTCGGCAGGTGTCCTGTGCTGGACTTTGCTGGTTCAGGGTGTGTGCCTTGTCTTTGCTCTGTATATCCTGGGATATGTGACATCAACATAATGGATGGACTTCGGATCGGGTCATTTTCTCAGAGAACTAATATTCATGAGCGGCACTGGGTGCAGGGAAGTTCCTGTGATGGATGCAGAACCAAAAGCGTTAAATAGTGTGGTGCTGTGTGAAAAGTGACTCTAAAGATGATTAATTCCATCATTTCTAGGTACAAACTGGGTTCTCTTCTTGTCTGTCTTTTTTCTTGTGGAAGACATTTCCATCAGACTGCTCCAGCCACTTCATCTTGAAGCTTTGACGAGAAGAGGGCGAGATGAATGTCCAAACACACAGTAACAGGAACTGTGGTACCCTTGGCACACTTGGCCAAATGGCAGTCTATGGCATGGTTTCTCTTTGTTTCTCTAGTGCTACGGTCATGTTGGGACTTTAGGCACTGAGCCATCCCTTCGTCACCTTCTTCAAAGTTTCTTCCTTCATCTCCACCAAGTCCTCAGAGGAGTCGGCTTTCAGCACAACCCGCACCACCACCATGGTGGGAACTGTTGACATGAGGAAATGGAATATTACAGGACAAAGGAGAATAAAATACTGATAAGCTTTCATGAAAAAATGACTGAGGGAAAGGCTGGTGAGTTACCTGCGTTGCACAGTGTTGGGTTCTTGGTGTTCCTGTGAAAACCTTGCTTTTTGTTTCAGTCAGTTTTGGTCAGTCGGTTAGTTTTCACCTGCGGCGACCAGTTTGGTCCCAGGTCTTTCTTTTCTTTATCAGTTTGATTTTGTTAGTTACCCGCGCCGACTGTTGGTCCTGGGTGTTTATTTTGTCTAGATAGATAGTTCAGTTAGTTTCTGTGTTTTTGTTACCCGTTGAAGCTGAGCTCCAGGTTCATTTTGCGTTGTACTTTGTGTTTTTTGTGTTACTTTGATTAAAGCCTTGAGACTCGTAATCTGTCTGTGTTTGCTTTTGGGTCTTCCGTGAGGAAACCTGACACATCCAATATTTGTTAAATAGCATTAATGTTGATGTTGCCTCCTGGAAATCTTGGCCATGAAATTTGACCTTTGTTAGCAAAACAACTGAAGCATTTGAAATGTTTCCTGCAAACACCAAACCTCAGATTGAGAATAAATGTCTTTATTTTTGTGGAGTATGTACTGGCCCTTAATGTTAAGCTCCCTTTGCATACCCTCACATAGCTGCTTGTGTGGCTGTATTTACCTTGGTAGCAAATGAATTCTGCCCTCTCCCAACATTCAGCGTCTGCCCATACACCAGTATTCAACATGAACGCACAAAGTATGTAGTAGTTTGAGCCACCATTGGGTTCACCAGGAGACCACATCCTGAACTCAGTTTCTCCATCTCCATAGAAACTCTGGTTTTCTGTAGACCACCTCCACGCCTCTGTGTCACGGTACAGTCCAATCCAGACGTTCTCCTCTGAGTTCACAGCTGCCCTGAGGTCAGCATTCTCTTGTTCGTTATGCACAGAGGCGAGGTCGATGAAATTGTTCCTGCAGTAACTCTGAGCATCACCCCAGGTCATTTTCTGATCAATGTAAACATAGTGTTGAGCCAAACTGGAGGACAGAGCACACAGTCCTGTAGCAATGATAAAGCAAATTATTTTCAGTGATAAACCCAGTTCAGACAGTTTCCAACTGCTCACAGTTTGGATTCAGTGTGGCAGATAGAGGTAAATGAAGAGCAGGTATTGACAGGCACCCAGTAAAAACGCCCAATTTCCAATAGTTTTCTGTGAGAACGTTTCAAGGTAAAAACGTGATTCATACTGACCTGACAGGATCATCAGTGCTGTCCCTCTCATGGTGCGCAAAGGCATGTAATGTTCTGCCGTGAGGAAGTGTTCAGGCCCTTGTCTTCAATAAAAACAGTTCCAACATTGTCAACACATCATGCAGAGACACATACATATACTCTATTACGTATGTAATGCACTTCAATAGATGGGGTTAACTGTAATGCTGGCGTTACAGTTAACCCATTGCCATGTTTGTCCTTGAATGTTGGTCAGTTTCTCTTTGTCCGTAGAGCTGAAAGAGCTGATGCTTGACTCTTGCTAAAGGACACGAGCAAAAGGTTTCTATCCTACTTTGCACAGTGTTGTTTGTCCTCTGCAATCAAGCAAATTAGGCCACTTTTATCAACACGCAGTTACAGCCATAACTTGTATTTGCATGATTATCTGCAGAGCCATGGTCATGTGACCGGTGCACTAAATTCTGGTTATTGGAGACCATTCGAATATCACACTACACTACACTCCATGTTTTTACAGTTTTTACATTACAGCTTTTAGTGCTAGTTTGGTGGCGACCCTGTGTCTTTTTTTGAGAAAGAGGAAATGTGGAAGTTCGTCAGCTACAAAGTTACAAAGAGAAAAACTGAAAGCTGCTCCATGATGATCTAGACCTCAAAGACACTCACTAAAAGAAGACAGTGTTCTGTGATGCACCCCCAATATATGGTAGGAAGAAATAGAAAAGCTGAATGAAACAGATTTTTAGTATTAAGTATTAAGATATGTAATATGTAACACACCGACTCTCCGTCGAAGCTTCGATATCTAATATAAATGGCCCAGTCTGAGACTAGCAGACACAGTCATGGTCCTAACCCTAACCCTCCACTGACATATTTTTCTACTTATTTCAAATGAAAACATCCTTGAGGCAAATGAAAATTGCCAAGAAACGTTTACTTTTTGAGTCTTGCAAGTGTACAGTTATGGCATGTGTTTTGACTAAAAGATCTGACTACAAAATAAACAGATATTCTTGGTACGACTTGGCATGAGTTTGTGCAGTGTGATGTAACCCTTCTGAGACATTCTGAGACAATAGCTAATTTACCTGCACATTGATGCTGTGAGCAGACCTCCTATTCACAAAGTCAGCTTCATTTTCTGAAGGAGCAACGACGGGAATGTTTCAAAAAGAAAACTGCCAGGAAAGGAGAAAATGACTGAATGGGTCTCCCTGCATAGGCGCAGCTCCCTACGAAGTAACACTGCCCCTTCGTCCACTGGACTGGCGACGAATGGACAAGCCATGGTCAAAAACCTGTGTCAATCACGATCAAAATTCTCCAAACTCCACGAAAAACACACTTGGACTCGAGGGATCAAACTTTGTGACGTAAAGGGGAGACGGCTCGAGCTTTCCTCCTCAAAGTCTGCTCCCAACCAGTTGTGGTTCACAGAGGAAGTTGCCATAGTAACTGATGTCGAGCTCGACTTAGCCCCCTATCTGAAACGGAAAAGCCCGATATTCCCTCGTTTTAGGCTCAACATAGACGAGGTGTGTCTTAAGTAGCCGCTTTCTGAAAATGGGACCCTGTTCTTGCCTGCCTGTTGCTGTTCTTGCCTGATCCTGACTTTTGACCGCGTGTTCCACCTGCCTTTTCGACCTCTTTTCCCTGAAACCGTTCGCTCTCGTGCTGCCTGCCCTTTCAGACCTACCTGCCTCTCTCGATCTGTCTCCTGATAACCCGACCAGCCCTTATCCGACTATCCTATCCTCCCCGGTTGACCTGCATTTCCGTATAAGTCGATCTGACTTCCGTTTTTGACTCTCCCGCTAACTGTGTTAGCTTAGGCTCCGGGCCTAGCGTCTGTACCCGTTCTCACCTGTGTGCTAACAAATCCCTTCGGGCGATCTCTGTGAGTGCGAGTGTGCAGCTGGGTTTTCCCGTGGTCCATGTCGCCCAGAGCGAAGCAGAGTATGTGGACCTCGCTGCCATGCTGGCGGTGGCAAATAGGAGTGACGCCCGTGGTCCCCAAATACGTCCTTCTTGCTGCAAAATGGCTAGTGGAGTAAGAATGGTGCACAGTAAGACATTTCAACTGAAAACGATGTTGAAAGGTACGATTTCCACCGGAACCCTCTGCTTCAAACAAAGGTTTTATTTAGACCGGGTACCAATCATGGTACAGAGCGTGGTGTACACATGCGCGCACCGATGACACTGGAAAATTGTATGAAAGTGCACGAAACACACACACACACACACACACACACACAAGTAGGTGTTGAAAAGCCTTTATCGTAGCAACAACTGAAATGGACAAAAACATATTATGCACAAATTATACTAAAAGATGGGATTAATTTCACTTTCATTGAGGCAAAAGATGATGGAAAACACCTGTACGTAAAATTTTCGACTCCGGCACAGTGCCAGATGTGGACTAATATATAATGTATCTTAAAATGGTAAATTGGTTTCAAAACATGTAGCAGACATGAGAATGAATACATGAACGTATGAGAAACGTGCATGTAAACAACCCCCAGCCCCCAGATTGCTCCCTGGCAGCTGCTGTGGCCAGGATTCCCTGAAGAAAACCTGCTAAAGTGTTAATGGGATGAATAAGGCAAGGATGAAAAAGTAATGTGTCAGGATGCATGAAATCTATAATGGATGGATTTGCTAGCTCACTGTCTAACCCCAGAGAGGTCGTAGGGTCATTTTCTCAGATGTTACAGTTGCAGGGAAGTTACTGTGATGGATGCTGAACTAAAAACATTCAATGCAGTGAAGTGCTGAGTAAAAAGTGAATCTGAAGATTATTAACTCCATATCTTCAGGGGACAACCTGGGTTCTCTTCTTGTCTATCTCTTTTCTTGTGGAAGACCTTTCCATCAGGCTGCTCCACCCACCTCATCTTGAAGCTTTGACCGGGGTTTTGTTGCTTCATTCTCCCATTGATCTGAGAAACAGAGGAGGGCGAGGTGAACGCAAATGTCCAAACTCACAGTAACAGGAACTCCTACAGCCTTGACACAATCTCTCATAGTAACATTTGGACAATAATGTGGAGACTAAGCAGCAATCAACAACCTCAGCACCAAGCAGGAATAAACCAAATATAACCAAATATGCTTTGAGAAGATGTTATGCCCATTTAAAATTTATTGATCATTCTATACATTTCAGATGGACTGTCATGGACTATCCTGTCCTGGATATGAGACCTGTAGCATGTTGTGAGTATGCAATGATGTTCTAATAATATGACAGTATGACAGTAAATTATTCATTCAGTTTCTCTTTGTTTTCTAGTCCTACAAAGTCATATTGGCACTGAGCTACCACGTCGTTACCTTCCTCAAGGTTTCTTCCTTCATCTCCTCCAAGTACTCAGAGGAGTCGGCTTTCAGCACAACCCGCACCACCACCACCGTTGTGTGAACTGTTTGACATAAGGAAATGGAATATTAAAGGACTAAAGAAAATAAAAAGCCTTCTTTAACAAATGAATGAAGGAAAGGTTGGTGAGTTACCTGCGTTACATACAAAGCTGAACATGTTGTCACAGAGCCCGTTGGACCATTTTCCAGAGTTTGATGAAACACAACGACGCGAAGCATCACTGGCTGGTCCTCTATCGATCCAGTTGCTGAATGAATATGCACTCCCATCCGACCACTCCCATGAGCCTCGGTAGAGGCCGATCCATGTGTAGGACCCACGGATCATCTCCTCTAACTCCTCATGCTCTGCTAGGTTCCTGACGCTGGCCAGGTCAGTGTAGCGCTCCCTGCAGTAACTCTGAGCTTCTGTCCAGGTCTTCAACTCACGGATTAAGATGAAAGATGGTGAATTTGATCCTGTAAATAACGAATGGAGATGCAGTCATGTTCACTGAATGTGCATGTCTGCATACTTTTTTGCCTTTACTCTCCTCTCTATGTGACGATAAACACATAAGCACCAATCATGTTAATAGTGTCAGTATTCATGATGCAGCCTAGAAATGTTGGCCATGAAATTTGACTTTTGCTCAAACAGTAAATAAAACATGCAGCTGCAGACAAAATCATCATAAAATCTTCTTTCTTGGTTGATGTGCAAAAACTATTGTGTGATTATTCAGAAATTTCTGTGCACTTGAGTTTCCTGAGTGTCAGGAAGTATGAAATGTCCTGGCCAGAACAAACATTGATCTTCTTTGGCCTTGTTTGTTGACCTTTAGTGTTTAGTGTTGGCTCCCTTTGCATACCCTCACAGAGCTGCTTGTGTGGCTGTATTTACCTTGGTAGCAAATGAATTCTGCCCTCTCCCAACATTCAGCGTCTGCCCATACACCAGTATTCAACATGAACACACAAAGCATGTAGTAGTTTGAGCCACCATTGGGTTCACCAGGAGACCACATCATGAACTCAGTTTCTCCATCTCCATAGAAACTCTGGTTTTCTGTCGACCACCTCCACGTCTCTGTGTCACGGTACAGTCCAATCCAGACGTTCTCCTCCGAGCTAACAGCTGTCCTCAGGTCAGCATTCTTTTGTTCGTTATGCACAGAAGCGAGGTCGATGAAATTGTTCCTGCAGTAACTCTGAGCATCAGCCCAGGTCATTTTCTGATCAATGTAAACATAGTGTTGAGCCAAACTGGAGCACAGAGCACACAGTCCTGTAGCAATGATAAAACAAATTATTTTCAGTGATAAACCCAGTTCAGACAGTTTCCAACTGCTCATTTAACGCCGTGTTTGGATTCTATGTGGCAGATGCAGGTAAATAATGAGCAGGTAATGACAGGGAGAATTTAAAATGCCCAATTTCCAATAGTTTTCTATGAGAAACATGTAAAAACATGTGATTCATACTGACCTGACAGGATCATCAGTGCTGTCCCTCTCATGGTGCATGAGGCATGTAACGTTCTGCCATGGAGAAATGTTCAGGACCTTGTCTTCAATAAAAACAACACAAACACTGTCAACACATCTTACAATGCTACTAACACTCTATTATGTATGTAATGTAATGCAGCAGAGAATTTACTGAGACCTGAGGTCTGATGGTGACATTTCTTAGAAAAACGGGCAAACTTGTTTGATTTCCTGATGGAACCTCTCAAAGGGATTAGTAAAGCCGACCATCCCCCCCCCCCATCCCCTCCACCCCCCCATCTATCCATCCATCCATGAAGCGGCAAGTACTATCTGCATACCGAACGGCAATGGCTCCTGCACTGCGTGTGTGCTCTCCAAAGAGGAGCAGTCCTCCGCCCAGGTTACGCCAGCGACTGGTTCGTCCTCATGTTTAATTTAGATAATGCGCTACACATCAAGCAACAATGAGAAGTGGAGCTGAATGCAATAATGGATGAAGACATATGTTTTAGATGCCACAGATAGGGTGGAAGCCGAAGGGATTCTTCTGGAAGGTCAAAATCAGGTTCTTCAGGACTTTGTTGACAACTTTTTCTCCAAACAGTCACAGCAACAAAAGCTGAAGGAAATGTGCTATGATCTGTGGTCAACAATCATCGCACATATAATTTGGGACTGCGCAAAAATACAGATATTTTGGAAAACTGTCAAAGAACAACTGGAAAATATTTAGTAAGGTTATTCTTATTACATGTGTTTTCCAATCACCTTTTTACAGCAGCACAGTGGTATATATTACATGATTTGTTGATGATTGCAAGAAAAATGATTACTATTATTTGGATGAAGGCTGACCCCTCCATAATCACTCATTAGTTACGGAAACTGAACCATGTCTACTTGATGGGATATATAACTACCAAACTTCCTTTTTTGTGCATTTAAAAAGATTTTTAAAAAATAGAGAATTTGAAACTGGAATACAAAAGGGTTGTTCATGCCTGGTAACTATACAACCTGACATAGCTTGAGTGGCTTTACACAGAGACGTGGAGTACAATTCTGTGATAATTATGACCAAACATTGACTTGAAGAGAGGTGAGTATGAATGCAATTGTTTGTTTACATTATTCACTTTGGATGAACCGACAGTTTGCTTCCACTCAAACTTTAAAACAAATAAATACATGCTTCAGAGCTTGTAAAAATATTATTATATATTATTAAAATATTATTATTATTATTGCCATTTTCACTATTCCAAAGCAGGTCAATAACATTGTGTCCACTGGATTATTACCTGCTTGTTAACTGTGTTATACAATGTCGAAAACAACAGTAACAACATTTATATACAATGAAAATTGACGTTATATATATGTATATATATATATATATAAATGGTGCCATATTTTTCCTTACCTGAAATGTTCAGTTGCTCCGCGTCTGTAGAGCTGAAAGAGCTGACACCCAACACTTGTTGTGCAAAAGGTTTCAATCCTGCATTGCGCAGTTTTGGTTGTCCCCTGCTGTCAAGCAAATGAAGTAAACTCTATGATTATTCAATTAAAGAAATAGCTTGTTGTGTTTCCATGATCATTTGCCTAGCTGATTTGAATGGGACACTGGCATTTCCAGGCTTGACTCTTATGCCTGACTTCCACTGCCTGCATGTCCGCTCCGGTCTTTGGACAGCGGAAATCATAGACATATCTTACATAGACACTGAATACACAGTGGAGGGACGGGCCTGAAGCGCCTCCATCTTAGAACCTGAGAAGGAAAGAGGGATGCCTCAGTCTCAAAGAAGAATTATTTGATGAATTCTGAACCCATTTCCAAATGGTTTGATTTGTTAAAAATGTCACACATGTAGCTAGAATACAAGGTACCTTCATCATTTAAAAATGCTGGTTTCGCTACCCAACACTCCACACTCTCTCTGCCTCTTACTCCAACATAGTTATTTAAACAGCGTGAGGCAGACGAGCTTCTGACACATCAAGAGGCAGAAAGATGCTGGACCTCTGTTTGGCCTATAAATGCTCTAATGAGTGCTGTTTAGAAACCAGATCTCTTGGGATCGCTTTTCACAGGTTACATACATGTAACGGATAATGTGTTGTGAGCAGGTTGTTATGTAGGGAAATAAATGCTGTGACAGGGCGGATGGATGTCGATGTCTATGGCGGGAATGAATGAGAACACACGAGATCTCGCGAATTCACGCAAAATCTCTGGACCAGACACGCAGGCAATGGAAGGAAATGGAATGGCAAGTAGTAGGTAGTAGTCTAGCTATAGATGTAATATGCCCAAATGAATGCATTGCACTTCCATAAAAATCTCTTGTGCTTGTGCAGAACTTGAGTATTTCTGTCTTTTTTATTCTTAGCTGAGAGTAAATCTCTGGCATTTACTTATGATAAGATAAGAAAGTATGAGGTAACAAAATGTAGCACAACATAGTATATCGTAAGATAGAATACGATAAGAAGGTGAGATAAGAAGTACAAGATAAGATAGCACTTAATTTATCTCAAAAGTCGTGAAGGGGTGTCATCGGAGAGGATGGGTCTGTTGGAGTAGGGAGGAAGCACAGGAACCACTGACAGCTGAGAACCACGTCACATCCATTGAAGAATTTATTCAGCCCACCGGCCTGGTGCTGGCCTCCATCAGAAGGCAGCTGCCCTGCCATGAGGAGTCCCATAACATGACACGATAAAAGATATCACATGATGGGACGTTAGGGCCTCTGTAGCACATAACAGGTGGTGTGTCACTTCCTGGAGCACAACCCTAACTGGCCACCAGGGGGCGGCAAATCACCATTCTTGTTTTTACCTCACGACACTGAAGCCTTTCAAGTTCAAACTATTGTGGTGGTAAAAACCTAGAATAAATCTTTGATAGAAGATCCCAGGTTCTAATACTTTCATCTATCCATCCATTACCTTGCCCACTTTGAACTCCAAAGGTGCCGCAGGGCTCTGAGGGCGAAAGCAGGGAATGCGCCCTGGACAGATCCATCACACAGCACCCACGCTATTCCCTCTTACACGCCTAGAGGCATCTTTCTAATTCTGTTGCCTAATCAACCTTTTTTTTTGGACTGTGGGAGGAAACTGGAGTTTCGGGAAAAAACCTATGCAGACATGGGGAGAACACAGAAACCCCACACAGGTAGGTTATACGGCCCATAACCAGGATTCGAATCAACATCCCTCTCACTGTGAGGCTGTATTCTGACTCAATGAAGTCATGGAGTTGTTTTGTCTTTTTGTTTGCCTCTTACTTTCTTTCAACCATGAAGACATTGCCCATCCTGCTCAGTGCTTCCTTAAGTGGACATATTCAGACTTATTTTTTCATAACTATTACACACCTGATTGAAATGATCAGACAATTGTCAAGCTCTGCAGAGCACCGATGAGGAGGCATCATTTGGATGAGGTGTGATGGACCTGGACAGCCTTCCTGAAAGATCAGGGTTGGTTTTGGACTGTGAAGTACTTAACTCCACTAAAGCACGTCAAGAAAATCAATCAAGGATGGATTCAAGGATTCTTAAAGTCAGATTGATTACTATATGTGTCAACACACAAATAAGCTCCACAGAAATACATTTAAAGCTACAGTACGTAGGAGGCTCCAAGGGTGATCCATGCACTGTATATGTATTGTACATATCTTCCCTCTGTCTTCACCAGACCTCTGCCTGATGAAGACAAGTAACAAGGCATGCCCAACATGTCAAGCGTGTGCTCCTTCACCTCTGGCTTTAAGGACATACAGTTACAAAATAGTGGACTGGCTGAGACAGTTTTAGCTGACGTTGCTCAGAAACTACTTTCAGTAAAAAAAAAAGTTTAGTCAACAAAAGGCGTTTAAATTAAATCTACAGCAGTCAATAAGCTTTACATTACCCCTGCAGTGATAAATCCCCAAGAGCATGCTCAACTACTGTATTCCAATCACCCTTTAACCCTCTTTTAATTGCTTGTCTTGTTTTTACAGTCCATAAATTTGCTGTTGATGTAGACCAAACCTCTTCCATCAATGTCTTGTAGGCAGCTGAGGTACCAAACAAGAGAGACGAGATTGGAGCACATATAAGTTTTTTTTTTTTTTTCAGTTTGGTTACAGTGCCAATTCCCAACAAATGCTACCTGAACCAAATTCTCTCAGGTAAAAATCCCTGAGTGCGTTTTGTTTAGGCCAAGTGCAACAATGTTGTCCGGGTTCATCAGAACGTCGGAGGTCGCCCAGGCTCTTTGGGGAAAAATTGAATGTTAAATAGCCGACTGGTTTCATGCGGCCTCAACTCTGCACGTACAAACTATCTAACAAGTGGAACTACACTAGCCCCTGGTGGCAGGATTGTAGCAGTGAAGGAGAAATCAGACTAGGCATGTAGCATCAGAGTTGATACATAGATATTGTCCTAATGAACATAGCAAGAAGCATGTTAAAACAACCTTTTTCTACAGCAAAGAATTTGCTGTAAGAATATAGAGGAAAACAAAAAACAAATATGATATAAACAAAAGCAGACAACACTAAATTTGTTTGTTTCATGTTTGTATATATGCTAAACTACATCTTGGGTGGTAGGAGCAGTTTCCTGCTATAGTAGCCACACTCTTAGAACAAACAACATTTAACACGTGATGTGTTAAAATTGTGTGCTGCGTCAGCTCAGGGACAATGCACGTTGTGTCAGATTTGACAAACCTTATGTGTCCGTTCTTTTAACACAGATGACACTAATTTGTGTTTAAACGTATAGTTGTGCAAAAAATGCTTTATGATGAAATGCACGCTGTATAAGCAATTCATGCTCGTGGAAATAATTTTCAAGTAATTTATGTAGATACAGAGCAGCCAAAAAAAAATATTCGACATAAACCTCCAACACCATGTAATTGGAGGATTTGATTACAAAATTGTATTGCTTTGCTAGGTTAGGTTTTGATCTCGAAGATATCAGGCATGCTTAGCACTAAAACAGAATTAAAGTGATTAAAGTACTTTAATTCAAGCTCGTAAATTAAAGCACTTTAAAGCCCGATTTCCACTCGCCTCCACTTGGCTCCAGCGTGTTTCCATTATAGAGTAGCCGGTCTCCATGGCAACGCGGTAGGTAACTTCCGTGACGTCATCTTCAATGCCACATGACGGGCGGGACTCTTGGACTTTTTCCCGGTCCGTCCTGATTAGACGCGAAACCGGACGTCAGGTTTTGCACAGATCGCGCCGAGACCTCCTTACATCTCGTTCAGGGGAAAGCGAAAGGCACGTGAAGTCTGCAGAGGCTCACCACGGACATATGATAACACTGGAAATACACTCTGAAATGGTGAACAGCACGGTATGTCCCCCTTTAAGGTTAAGCAACGAAATAAAAGCCTAATTTTGAATGTGATTCCTGTTACCTGTATGAATGGCCCATTAGCTATTACTTGTTCGCTGTTCATCAATGGTTGCGGGTTCAATGCTGGAACATCCCTGCCCTGAGCTGCCCGTAGGCAGACATGCAGAGGGGCTGTGGGCGCTCTTTCGCATGGCCGTTGCTTTCTAATTTAGGTACAGCTTGTGCAACTCACACACTTGTATAACAGATGCAACCAAGAAAACGTCCAAATATTATTAGCGCATGTGCGCAATGGCACGCGTTTTGACCTTCGGCTGATCTGGAACATTTCTAACGTGCTAAAGCCTGCTGAGGGATTTCATCTTCCAGTGCCGACCGTTCTGGCTTTGGCACCGACAGGAAACGCTAGTTCCCGCTCCCGAACCCAATTTTGAAACAGCCGGCGCAGTCACACAGGAAATAAAACGGTGCAAAACCTGGATGGTTGATCCTCGTCTGGAACCGAAAAAGATAAAGGTTCTGTCGTATAGGATAAATTTGCTGCCATTATTTTGACGCCGTGGTGAGGTTTGGCATGAATCCGCGGTTCTCCACAGGGCTCCGAGGTTCTGTCATCCCTGCTCCAAGAGCAGAACTAGGACCAGAACCAGACCTGGTATGTTTCTGAAAGCACAATGTGAGGTGGGGCTGAAATCCCAATGGTAGGAGGTCCTTCGATTCGAATTCTCGGTCCAAGTTCACATTGTTATTAGTGCACAATGGAATAAAAACCTTCACATTGGTGTTTTGGAAAAATAAATCTCCTCATTTTCTCATGCTGATTTATGGTTTCCTAAAGTCAGAGGCTTGAGCCTTGGTGCTGTATATGTGGGCAACCCATCGCTCCCCGCTCCTCACCCGACCCACCCCCCCCAAAAAAAGGCAGTACTGTACTTGCTCCTAATGGGCCCAGTGTATTTTATAGAAAATGAGAATGGGTCCCAAGGCGAAACAACTTAAGTCCTCATTTCCCGGCGCCTCAGACTGAGACGGCGCAAAATCCCCTGAGGACGCGGCGGCTAACGCTTTCCCCGTCCTTCGGCTCCGCGTTTCTCAAAGGCCGTTGGCTCGATTCTTATCCAGCACGACGCACAATGGACGTTACAGTTAAACGGGCCCCATCCCCGATGGGCAACCACTGGCGTGACATAAAAAAAACAAACAAACGACGCTTTATTCATTCATCTGACGAAGGCACGAAGGACAGGGTGGGACACCGGGCTCCGACGGAAAGCGCGGACTATAAATTGCGCCCAATCGACTGTGTGATTGGAGGCTGTTATCAGGCGTCTGCTGAAAACGGAGCGCGCGGATCGTTGTCGCGCCGTTGATGGGCGCTCAGGTGCTCGTGCGAGCGTCTTGAGTGCGTGTGGCCCCCGTAGTCCCTTTCATTCCCCCCCCCCCCCCCCGAAAGACTCCTTGTGAAGCCAGTGCCGACACTTGTGGCTGTCGGACGCTGTTCAATAATTCACGCCCCGCGTCCTTCCCCTGCGCGGTGACTTTCCCCCCCTCATCGAAAGGGAGGAGAGACATAAGCCCGCTGCGGTTCGGATTGCACGTCGCCCGCATGCTCGAATCCGTCCCGTGACCTTTTGCTGTACTGTATCTCCCTATTTCACATGACGCAAGAGGAAACGGTCCTCGCCTGGACCCCACGCTTTGCTTGTGTCTGGGTTTCATTACGCCGCGGTGTGATGCCATCTTTTTTTCCGTTCTTTGTTCCCTTTTCTGGAAACCCCCCCCCCCCCAAAACAAACGCATTTAGGACGTTGACTTTGATGACTGGCCGCGTGGCGGTGCAGCGGTTAAAGCCGTCACCCCACAGCAACGGGGCTGCCGGTGCGTGTCACGCCATTTCTGTGTTGAGCTTGTGCGCTCTCTCCGGGTACTTTGGTTTCCCCTCGGTGTGAAAGACAAAAAAAACACGCATCAAAATCGGCTGGAGACTCGAAATTGTCCCCCGGCGTTCGTGTGAGAGTGAGTGGTGTGTCTGTCCCGTCCAGGATGCATCCCCTGCCTTCGCCCCGTGGAATATGGATGCAGACAGGCATCGGCGGGCCCTAGCAACGCCAGTGGGTACAGAAGAGGCAAGACAATAAGTGGATTTCAGATTTCGTGGCCACTTAGCATGTGTGTGAAACCAAGTGGCGTGTGTGCCCTGCAGTGGACTGAAGCCCTGTCCAGGGTTTATTCCCACTGCACTACATCCTCAGCAGCTGGCTCCAGCGTGTCGGCCACCATACATTTGATCTCAAACAAATTCTCCTCAAGTGCCATTAGCTCTTGTTCTTTAGGTGACTTCTTCACTAACCCTAACCCTAGCCCCCAACCCTAATCCTAGCCCTAACACCTCTTCACTAACCCTAACCCCTAACCCTTCTTCACTAACCGTAACTGTAACCCTAGGCTCTAACCCTAACCCTTCTTCACTAACCCTAACTGTAACCCTAGGCTCTAACCCTAACCCCTCTTCACTAACCCTAACCCCTAACCCTTCTTCACTAACCCCAACTGTAACCCTAGGCTCTAACCCTAACCCCTCTTCACTAACCCTAACCCCTAACCCTTCTTCACTAACCCCAACTGTAACCCTAGGCTCTAACCCTAACCCCTCTTCACTAACCCTAACTGTAACCCTAGGCTCTAACCCTAACCCCTCTTCACTAACCCTAACCCCTAACCCTTCTTCACAAACCCCAACTGTAACCCTAGCCCCTAAACCTAATCCATCTTCACTAACCCTAACCATAATCCTAACCCTCTTGAGTCTTTTGGTCTGTTGTAATAGCCTTGCAGTTAAACAGGCGTTTCTCTCAGTCCATCTTATTTCACAGTGGCTTTTTTCCCACCAACAGTTCATTATGTAAAGCCAGTCTCTATGACAGCACTGTAGTCCCTGACCTCTGACTGTTTCACCAATCACATCATGCAGCTCCCAGTCCAAGGCTCCTGAAATACACAGAGTAGCTATGTATTTACTAAGTCACATCTCATCATCTTGCATGTAGCGCTTTTGTCACTCTGCAAATGCTGCAAGTTACATTATAATCTCCTAAATTGAAGAACTGGCACCACATCTTGGCTCTCAAAGGAACGTTAAACCATTCTTACAATTATAAAAGTGACTGTAATATGTTTGTTAAGAACATCAGTCCCAGACTGTGGTTAATAATGAAACAGCCTCTACAAACTTTGTTCAGATATTTATGAGCATCACTGAATGCATCCCACTGACTCTCTCTCACTCTCTCTCTCTCTCTCTCTCCCTCATGCAGCACTGAAGTTGCTGTGAAATGACCTTGTGTTTTTTTGGTCATGTCTGGACGGCCGAGCCAGCATTCACAGACTGGCATTTAGCTCAAAGAAACACTTTGGCAAAGTAAAGCCTCTGTGTAGCCATGTCTATTTATTGTGCAGCTTTTGAGTAGTCTCCAGAAAAAACATTGTCACTCGGCACAAACACGCACCCTGCTCAGAGCCCTAATATCTACATGATATTGCATGTAAATGCAGCTCCTGTCGAGCACTCTCTCTAGTGGGTGAGGATGAATACAAGCAGTCAGACAGAAAAGATTCAGGGTCACCGCAATGTGATGACTGACACTAAGCCTTGGACCAATGTTCGGCGGGAGAGATCCCACAATCTCAGGGCTGACAGCCTAATACATCATCCTTTCATTCAAACAGATTGATGATTTGTGTGTGTGTGTGTGTGTGTGTGTGTGTGTGTGCGTAATTAAAAAGCGTATGTGCTTCCTCTTCCTGGGTTTATTTTCCTCAAGTGGGCTTTGAATGGTGTCCGTCTGCTGCTCCCGCAGCGCTACCGGCATTGAGACCAAAATGACTCACTCAGGTAGAAAGAAACACAGACCGTCGTTTGAGTACTTTGACTCTCGGGCGTAACTACGTTGAGACGCTATTCAAACTTTGAGACATCAGATGATCCTACAAGTCCTGGCAGCCATTTTAACAGTTTGCTGGTCCACCTGTTCCAATGCAAGGTCAAGAGACTGTGGTTCCTGGAGTGCTAGAGAAAAATAAAAATTGAGGGTGAGGTGTACCAAAAGCTACCAAAAGCCTGCCTGACATTCCAACGGTTTCAACAGTTGTATACCTGACTTCCTACCGGTATATGAGAGTAATAGTGAGGTAGGCTATAATGCTCCAAAAGCGGAAAAATACGACTTCTTGTAGCTTGCGAGAGCTGCTCAGTGTGCATTTGTTTTCTTGTCTGGCTTGCGAGGGCTTTCGTTTGACATTCATGTGTTGGTGAATCTTGCAGCATTTTCGATTTTCTGGAGCGCTGCATGCAGCCACCAGGGCTCACGTTGGACCAGCTGTTGGCTTTCATTAAATGCATGTGTCAAGTATGTGTAAGGTGTACCCAATCTCCCTTTGAAAATCCTGTGTGCATGTGTGGGAGTGTGCTTGCTTAGTTTTGTTTTTTTTTTCCTCCGGTTTGTTTGTTTTTGTTTCTTTTTTTCATTGTGTGTGATCCATCTTCGCATGCCCTTCCAGCAATTTGTGAACTACTGGCTGGCTCAGTGGGGGGGGGGTGGCGCATTTATGGTAATTTGGCGCCAGATTTCTTGTCTCTCTCTCGCTTTGCAGAAATCTGAAGGAGGGATTATGTGTTCCAATTCTGATGGCACTCGTTCGGGTGCAGGCCATACACCACTTGGCCTGTTGGAGGCACTACAAGTCAGTTGCAAAAGTTATTCTCGAGTGGTGCTAAAACTTAAGGAGAATTTCACTTTTGTCGGCGTGCGTTACAGCGCTTGCATCACTGATGACGGATGGGAAGCATCCACTAATAACCTAAAAGAATTCAAATGCAGGGTGCAGGATATTCACTATGCTGAGGGGAGAGGCCAGACTGATGTTACTACTACTAGTAAAGTTAGGTTGCTAGGATACAATGGCAGACTAGAGTGAGATGGAGGGGGGGTTTGATGCTCTGTGTGGTGTGGGAGAAGGGGGGGGGGTCTACAGAATCAAATGGTACTGCCACTGAATGCTTATCAGACGTCTAGGAAACAGAGGGGAGCAGAGGGAGGTCGGAAAAGACAAGTAGGTAGATAAATAGGAGGCAGAAAAGGCATAAAACAGCAAGGAATGGAAAAAGGGAGAAAGAGGAGGAGGGGTGTGATGATTACTCTTGAGAAAGGCAAAGGGAGTGTGAGTGAAAGAGGAGGGTGAAGGAGAGAGAAACTGTATGTGTGTGAAACTGAGGGTGTGTGGAAAACTCTAGGGAGTGAGGGAAGAAGAGAAATGTGGGAGGAGAGCAGATGAGAAAGCAAGAGGCAACTGTGTGAGATGAAAACGCAGTGCATGGCCAAAAATATATGAACATATGAATTGACGATGAGTTGCATTGCCTGTAACTTCCGGACATACGATTTCAAAAATTACATGCTTTGATGTACTGCAGTAATGACCTCCAACCTCTAGTTTCAGTCTTCCCGCCACTAGTTACTTCCTGGCTGCAATGATATGATTTCCTTTGATATCCTTTGAGAAATATGCCTAAGTCACTCATCCAAGACATGGAAAAGTATTCCTCTTGGACCTCTTGGAGTACATTTTGGTCTTTTTTGGGGTAATGCAACTGACATGAATTCCCACAGTCGGACTCACTATAAGTGCTATTGGCACCAAGTAATTTAAGTTTGAAGATAAGGCAATAGAAAGCTTTTACTTCCGCCCGGATTTTTTTTTTTTGTACCTACTGGCTGTCAGACGCCGAAGAGGAATCGGATGGAAACCTCAATAAATGATAGTTTTATCTAAGCAAGCATCAATCTGGAGACAGGGGAGCGAGGGGGTGAGCAGCCACAAGGATTTAAACTCAAACTTTAAGCAACCTACAGTGCAATAAATATGCTGTGCGTAAAGCGTTCAGCCGAAACTGAATCAGCCAGACCTGAGAACTAGCAGAAATTGTAAAGCTCTTTATGTCTTCAGTGAAAAGTTCAAACAGAATAGGAGCCGGTCTTCTATAGGCAGTGATGCCCTATGGCTTTCCTCTTCTTCTTCTTCTTCTAATCTTCCTGCCATAGCGTGCCATAGCTCCTCCAACTGCAGTGGCTGCGTCATTACATCCTCGTAACAGTCTACGCTATTACAAAAAATGTGCAGGCCTTTAATAAATGTATTCACATTTTTTATCAATGAGAACTCTGCCATCTATATTCATTTACCATATTAAATTCTGCGTGGTTATACTTTTTTCACACAGCTTTATACATATTTTTCCATTGAAAGGATACGATAAACAAATGTAGAGTGCCATCCCAAGACCAGGAAACGAGTGAGCACAGTTAGAATCGGGCTGACGAAGGCTATATCCTACTGGAAAGCCGACGGGAGAGGGGTTTTTGGGTTTCTAATTATCAGGTGGACACAAACACAGTTGCAAAGACTGTGAAACTGCTAGAAGGGTGTACTATTTAGTGCGATGGCACTGACGTAAATCCTTAAATTAGAATCACAGCGGCCCTGGAAAGCTGTGCCTCTCCATGTACTGTTAGAACTCACCCCCCATGTCTATCTATCCGTATATCTGTCTATCTTTATGTCTGTCCCTCTACGCATCTATCTATCTATCATCCAGCTATCATCCATCTATTCATCGTCCATCCATTTATATGGATGTGCATGTGTATTGTGTATTTCGAGCACTATACCTAGGTAGAAATTTGTATGTTTATCTGGCAGCATTTCCTGTTGGCATACCTCTCTTACGCTTCACTCATGAGTCCCTCGCGCTCCCATGCAGCAGCTGGCCACATGTGCCCTCCTCCCTCTTTTGAGTCATCCTTCACTATTTCAATGCATCATGGAAAAGCACCTTCAGAGAGAGACTGCACAAAAGGATGCGCCATTATCCCCATCTGTGGGCTTCATTTCATCTGCTGAGAGTAAGTAGTGATCGCTTGAGTTCATTCGAACGACGTTGGACAGGGTCGAGGTCTGTTCTTTCACACTGAACCGTGTTTTACATGCTTTTATTTTTTACAAATTTTTTTTTTTTAATCATACTTACCTCAAAGTTGAAAGACGACAATTGTGACATTAAGATTCTCCGTCATTAAACAAAGATATCCGGTCTGAATCAGGGACAACCAGCCCCGTCAAAGAGCATCATTTATGGGCACAGGGTTGTTTGCATACTCGTGCTAATACTGTACAAAGAAAAAAAACCAACCTTTAATGGCAGAGCAGAGCAGCATCTACATTATTACTCTCCGCTTCCACACGGCGTGGTGTCAGAGGGAAACAGAGTGTGAAAGAGATGCAGGAGATGAAAGACACGGATGGGGTGAGTGAGCGATAGAGCGACCATGAAACAGAGAGGGAGAGCGAGGGGGGGAAAACAACAGAGAGAGCAGCATGCCTCTAACCTGGGGCAGAGCAGAGTGTGATATTCCCATGGCTACTATTGTGATAGACACTGAAACCAAACCAGACAGCAGGCTGCTTAAAGCTCAGCATCAGACCCTCTTTAATCTGACAAAATACAGCACAGCCCAGAGCTGGATGGATGGATATGCACACACACACACGCACGCGCACGCGCGCACACACACAAACACAGATCCACACAGGGAAAACAGGCTGGCACATGACACATACACACGCCCGCACCACAGACTCTTCTTCACAGCCGCGGCTCTGAATCCGAAATGAGGATAAATATTTGATAAGGAGCGCGTCGTGAGTTGAATTTGCAGACGAATCACGTCGCTCACCATGTCCGCGAGAAAGAAAGAGAGGAAAAAAAAGAAAAGAAGCAGCAGCAGCAGCACACTCTTTAACGGAGGATGTGGGTCACATACAGTGTAACTTTTTTTTCCAGACGGCACGCAGCTCAGGTCGACCTCCCCGTTTCGCCGCAGACCGCTCTCCCGGGGATGACAATGACGGAGACCCGGGAGGAGCGCTCGGGCTCGCGTCTCTCCGTTGCAATTAATGGAAGCGGCGTGCCGCGCTACTTTTTTTCTCCTCTCTCGTCGGTTGCTAGGCGACCGTGGAATCAACTCTCGGCGCACCTACGGCTCGGTCTGATCTGTATCAGGTGCAGTACAGTACTGTGTCTGGTTTGGGGGGGCCCTTGCTTTGGTCCGAATCCAGAGTGAGCGGACACCTCCCTGAGTAACAGCGGCGCTCGGATGTGCGTGTGTGTGTGCGTGTGTGCGTGTGTGTGCGTGTGTGTGTGCGTGTGTGAGAGCACACGCCATCTTTGGAGAGAGGAGCCGGTCCAGGAGCTACATCCGGACGCGCATGTTTCCCAAAGCGAGAAGACGTGGCCCGGGCGCTTCTCCAGGCGGAGTTGCATTTTTATCAATTCCGCAAAAAAAAAACGTGCGCCCGGCTCGCGAAAGTTGAGCGTTTCGCCAAAGCGGCGCGCGGAACTCTTACTGCGAACAGTTTTAAAAAAGAAAAAAAAAAGTAGTCTGTGTGATTACAGGCTTAGGGCGCTGTGAGTCATTTCTCTCTCTGTGTTTGCCGGGATTATTGAGAGTCGGAGCTCAGCCAAATATTCCTTTACGTGGTGCGTCACCGGTCAGGATGATCCACCATCATTCGGAGTCCAGCGGTCCACATGCTCTGTGAGAACTGTTGATATTTTGGTCATAGGTAAAACGCAAACTGCACATAGACCTCAGGCTCCCGGTAGGTTGGTTGTTGGGGGACAAAAAAGCCACTGAACGGAGGCCCGTTACTTATTTATAATACGCGCGGCCGTGCTACTTGTGCGCGTGGGTTTTCCCCGGGTGCTCCGGTTTCCTCCCACGCGGCATCCACATGCATTTAGGTCGACTGGAGACTTCAAAACCGCCCCTGGGTGTGAATGGGAAAGTGAGTGCCACGTGTGACGGCCTGGAGACCTGTCCGGGGCGCATCCCTGCCCTCACCCTGTTTGAACCGGCAGGCTCCTGCGGACCCCTGTGACACCAGCGGGTGTGGAGTGTGTGGGACGGATACAGTGGCTGGGTAGATGGACACGTTGCTCTGTGCCACCTGCGCGTGGGGCTGAAAGAGGCCCCGAACTGTTAAAAGGATGGTCATTTAAGTTTAAAGAGACAATCACGGTCTCCAGAGGATAAGTCAAACCCTCTTGAGAGCTTCCCCACTGCAATCAACATCCGGCGACTGAAGATCAACTCAGCCGTCTGCATACCGTGAATCCGGACGTCGGGTGTGTGTGTGTGTGTGTGTGCGTGTGGGAACTCGCCGGCATGTCGGTCGATCGATCTCACAGTTTTTGGCTGCGCTCGCGGAGCTGCCCGCGCGGCTCCCTGCTCCTCCCCGCTCTCTCTGCCAGATAAATGTTTCAGACTCGAGCCGTTCTCCTGACGGCAGGGGAACCCCCCCCCAGAACAAGATGACTCCGCATCGGCCGCACTTGCCCACTCGTTAACGGCGCAACTTGAAAGACCTGAAAAAAACGGCTGCCGTTCCACCAAATATCGCAAACGGTGTGAAGAATACAACGCCCCCCCCCCCCCCCCCCCCCCCCCCCCCCCCTCTCCTGTTTACCCAACGCCGTTCCGGGACTACAGCGAGGATGATGCCCTTGTTGCGTCATCTTGGTATCTGGCCCATCGCAGAATGAGAGGCATGAAACATGCACCACGGACTCTAATTCGTTATGTACCTCGCCGACTGCATGCATCAGGACAGGCTGACGGCGGCTGTAAAACAAGTGCATGACTTGTTTTACAGTCATGCACTCCAGCACAAGACCCACGTCCCCTGTTCCCGCCCGGTCGATCCTGCGCATTTCCCTCTCGAATCCCGTCGCAGCCGGGATGAGTCGACCCGTATCATCTCCCCCGTCCCTTGGCGTCGCGCAATCAGAATTCGGAGTATTAAGAGGACGACTCGGGCCCCGTATTAACCGCGAGCCGGCTCCCCCGGAGCGGCCGAGTGATCAGTTGCGTAACGCGGGTTTCTCCCTCGGGTCCGCGTACTGTAGGTAGGCTTCCACCTGACGTAATGCCACATGCTTACATAACCCGGACGGGCCGCTGCCTTCGCGCATGACTCCGGCTGAGCTCTGCAAACCGCTTTAACTCCGGGGCGGCGAGGGCTTTTTTTTTCTCGCCACAGCAATGCCCGAGATCGAACAAAGCGCCTCTGATAAGTAGACAAGCTCTCGGCCACCTGTGCCCCGTGGCCGACTGACTGCTACGATGCTGTTGCATACCGTGCGGGCATATGCTCGCGTATTTACCCGTTTTTGCTGTTTTATTTGTTGTTGTGTGAACAGAGGTAAAGGCGGTTGAACTTACATGACCCGCATACATTACTCCCTCTTGTTTATGCGCGGCACCAATTATCAACAGTCTCACCCGGACTGTTTTTCTTCTGTTGGGGTTCCATTAGAGACGACCGAAGATCATTGGAGCGGATTGATCTTTGAGAGAGACAGAGCCAGAGTTGCTCCCAAGTTCTCCAGGCACATTAAGTGACATTCACGTTTTCGAAGATTGACATAGCGTGTCCGTTAGGCCTCCCGAAGGATTCAGGAACCCAAGGGAGGTGCCTCCGACACATCGGAGGCACCTCCTGGAAGTGTGCGATCGATATCAACACCGTTCGAGAGTGATGTGTGGCATCAATGAAGACACGATCGACAATGCGGCCGGCTTTTCACAATGGTGGTTTTAATCGTCAACATGATTTCAAGTGGCCCGAAATCCGGCGCTGGAATGAGACCTTTGGATTACACTGGAACACTTTGCCGCCGGCTAACATGAACATCACATTCGTTTGACTCTGCTCTAGACGAACCACGCTTGGGCACGCACAGGAGGTGGCGCTCCCCCTGGGCAGGTGACATCGCCGGCAGCAGAGATTCAAAAAAAAGACAACATCGTCTTGGTTTGTTGCGGACTGAAGGCCGGGACACACCTATGCGCGACGTCTATCGCGCACGAACACACTGCGCAGACTTCCGTTCTGCTCGTGTGTGGCGGGCGATGCCCCCCACAGCCACGGGACGAGGGGGTGGGGGGGGGGGGTGGGGGGGGGGGCAGTACACTGTTTTGTTTTTGTTCCCCGCATTGCTCACCCTGGCATCCACCAGACGTAGCGACACATGTCAGGGAGGGAGGTGGGGATGCTTTTGGTATTTTGGTCGTGGAGTCCGGCTCAGGGGGCTTTCCTGAACCCGCGAGTTCAACAAAGCCTGCGATTTCAAGGATTTCGCTGGCCCCCCCCCCCCCCCAAGCGGTTCCACAAGTCAGTCAGGATCTCACTGCCCTTCTCTTCCAGAGACAGAGCACCAGATTCAGGGATTGCATTTCTATGGGCGAATGATCGCGATTACACCGCGCCTCCTGTCACAGGGTATGAGGAAATCGCTGTCTTTCTTGCCGCGTACCGTTTGGCGAGCCGAACAACCAATCGGAGCGATTTTCTTTGCCGGCGCTTTCCAACGACGCCGACGGGCCAACCGTCTGATCGGTGTGTCCAGGCCTTCCTGCAGAGCTGCACGGGCCCGCCCAGCTCTGGTTACCAGGCTAAGATTGGACAAATCGCTGCCCCGGGGGAAGCGTTTTAGCGAAAGGTCGTTTCGGTCGTGGCCGACTTTGTAGGGCTGAGCCTTTGGTACGGACCGTTTTGATGTCACTGTGTTCGTGGCGGGGGAGAGGGCCGCACTTTGCGCTGCTGCGCAGAGCGGGGACCTGACGCAAGCTCGGTACTGTCACCACCCTTTTTTAATTAAAATCTTTGAAGACAAGTGAACTATTACAAAATCATGCAAAATGAGAGACCCGTTCCCTCCCAGTCTCCGGCGCCTCTATTTGTCCCGGTCTGTGAACACTCAGAGTTGCAGTCTTTCTCTCCGTCTCTCTCCCCCTTCAGCTACGTAACCTGAAATTCGCACATTTCTTATTCTCTTTGAAAATAACCTCTTTTAGTTGCCATATGATGTCAGAGCCTGTAGTGTATATATATATATATATTTTTGTATTTCTCACACCGTAGCAGGATGTTTCTTTGTTGCCAGGGGTTCAGACCATCAATGGAAATGCAATAATTCCTCCAGTCGGTGAATGATTATTTTCGTGACTTCCTTCGGTGGGCAGGCTTTGAATGTGGCGAGGCGATAATCACAGCCAAACAGAGAATACTGTAGTCTTTAGATAACATCCATCCCTCTGAAAACCGGCCAAAGAAAATGATGAGAGTCTTTACATCTCCAGTCTTTGTGAGTTCACACGACACATAAAAACACAATACAGTGTAGACATCAGAGTCCTTATGGTCTCACACTCTCCACTCAAAGTCTGGTCCCTTCCTCCCCTGCGCTGGCCCACACAAGTTGTGCTCAGATTGTAGGCGTGTGGGAGGCCGGCACAGAGGATCGTTTGGAGTTTGGTCGGTGGAGCTTAGCTGAGCTCAGTTTAGTAAAGCTAGCTGTATATTCTCGTCAGGTCAATCAGCAGGCTCGCTCTGTCTCCACTTTGTACAGCTAAGCTCGGTTTGGCAGTGTGAAGTATCCTTGAATGATTCCTGCCTCTCCCGGCGCAGCGCTGCGGCTTGATATCTTTTTATCTTCTACTTTAGGAGCCATTGATTCACTGACGAAGAGAGGAGGAGGGTGGAGAGAAGAGGACAGCAGAGAATTAGTGCAGGAGGGATAATCACTGTGCAATGAAACAACAACAACAGGAGGGACGTTGAGGCAAGGGAAACAAAGTGAGAGACAGAGTGATATAAAGGACAAAAACGTCGATATGGACCATCTTTAAGTGTGTGTGTGTGTGTGTGTGTGAAATTCATCAGCAACACCGTGTGAAGTTGGAGTTGGAGACGGTTGCACATGTTGCCGGCTGATTTGATGTTCCGCTTCTCTTTACCATGCCGCTGTATCTCTGCGAGCCCGGTCAGTCCGACTTCGGTTTTACTCATACGGCCCGGCATCGCAAATCACACGGGCCTGAGGGGGACTTTACGAGCCGAACACGCTCATAACGCTGTCGATTGATAGCGTCGACTTAACCACTCCGCGCCGGGCTCCCTCCGGAGGCCGGAGGGAGCGGCCTGGCTTTCGTATGCGTGTTTCCGCAGCTGCAGGCGAAGTAGCGGAGCTCCGTGGCACAGCGAGAAAAAAGAAAAGGACACGTCACCGCACCTCACGCCAGGTATCTGCCATTAGGACAAACCGTGGATTGGTCAGATGCGACCGCATCTCAGAGCGAAAGTAGGGCAAGCACGTTTCATTCTTCTGGCGGCATGAATAATGGAATCCTGAGCAGGGGAGCGCACCCCCCGACGGCGGCTCGCTTTCACAGGTGTACGCATGCATACATGCATCACCGCGATCCGAACCGCAGACAACCGTGCTTCAGACCAACCCCCCCGGTGCGCGTCTCTGCCAGGTGCGCGCACCGGAGACACGCCATCCGGAGAACAGGCGCCGGGGGCGGGAGGAACGCGGAACACGCGAGCGGGGGGAAGCCGATGGAGGACGAAAGATTGGGGATGCGAGGGGTGAAAGAGGAGATTCCGTCGACTGGAGTCCGAACAAAGCACACCTGGCAAACGACAGCGAACGCTTCAAACGAGCTGTCAAGTGACGCGCTCCCTCGCTCGCCCCGTCGTTCAGCTCCGCGGGTGCGTCGGGTTGCGTCGAACGGGGGGAGCGAGGCACGGAGACGCAGGCCGCGCGGAGTGGAGATCAATGAGTGTGACTAAGAGGGGAGGAAAAACAGCGAGAGGATGAATTCAGAGAGACTTCACCTGCAAAGCAGAGGGAGGGAGAGGGAGAGAGAGAAGGAGGGAGAGAGGGAGAGAGAGAGAGAGAGAGAGAGGGAGAGATAGGGAGGGAGAGAGAGAGAGAGAGAGAGAGAGGGAGAGAGAGACAGAGAGAGGGAGAGAGAGAGAGAGAGAGGGAGAGATAGAGGGAGAGAGAGGGAGAGATAGAGGGAGAGGGAGAGAGAGAGAAATATTGAAACTAACTCTAGCCAGAGGAGAAATCCATTCATTTATTTCCCTCCGGGGACCCGCTCGTTGCCAGCCAGCACGCTGCGCTCTCTGTCTCTCCGAATCTCCCCCTCGCGCTCTCCTCCTCCTCCTCCCTGCCAGGAGTCCCGGCCACCCGAGTCCCCCCGCCACCTGCCCGAGCAGCGCAAAAACGGCGCCCGCTTTCACCTCCTGAGCTCGTTGGGAGATCGCGATGCCGAATTGACCCGGGGCGGGGCTCCGATTCGCGGGCTGACATCGAGTCAGGCCGGCGCCATCATCCGAACAGACGACGTCCCCCGCGGGGCGGCCGTTGGGGGTGCAGTGTGCACGCATCGTCAGAATCAATACGATAATGAGCATTAACACGGACATAAGTTTCTTCGAGGGAAAGATTAAAAAAACCCCCGACGGATGTGGTGAACGTGCGCTCTGATGTCGGCCCAGATTTGCCGCCGCTCGAGCCTCACCATTAGGGGGCGTCGGTTTGTCGCGGTTATTGCGAAACGAACTGGAACATGGTGTCGGCGTCCGTCATTTCAACGCGCCGTCGGCGTGCAATGAACGACGGGACCGCGGCGATGGATGGATCGATATCGGATTGACCTAAGAAGCCAGAAGCGCTGAAGACGCCAGGTCGGCAGGTGTTTCTGCTGTGGAAAACCAAGTATCGGAGACGCAGATTTTGTCCCAGTGATGGTTGAGGATGGAGAGCTGAGTTGAAAACAAGGCCCGAACGCTGAAACCCATTGATATGTTTAATGTCTATGTTTTGTCTGTTGGTCTGTTTCCGCTAGACGTTTTATCCAGTCACGTTCCGGGCGCCGTGTTGCCCCTGTTCGGAGCAATTTTCCTTCGGGTTTTCAGAATCAGGCAGCACAGGCCCCGTGTTATTCAGCGTCCATGGCAGTGGACCTGCTGCCTCTACAGACCATTTCGCCGCTTGAACTTAAGAGTTGGCAATTTGGGGCCGTCTGACAAGCTCACGAGTTCCTAACGCATCACTGGACGGTCAGAGGGCAGACGGGTCAGACCTAGAAAACCTCATCGCGCACGAAACGGCGTCTCCAACAAAGAGGGAGGAAGGAAGAGGCGCGATCCATGCACCGCCGGAAAACACGGCCTTCTCTTTCTGTGAGCAAGCGAGGCGATTGTTCATCGAGCGTCCTCCAAACACGGACCACTTGCTGCCTCCGATCACGCCGTTTTATTTGATCCGTCCAAACCCTCTGCTTCCGCCAGAAACTGTCGCGTTTGCCTTAAACATTTAACCTCAATAAGAAAAAGGTCTGCGGCCGCGGACTTGATTCTAGCTCTTCTTGTGCTGTGTCCACACCACCGCGAATGTCCTGCAGCGGCATACAGAATGTGTGTGTGTGTGTGTGTGTGTGTGTGTGCGTCTCCCTCCTCTGCTTGTCTTCTCATAAATACGAGTACTGTTGGCTCGAGGCGGCCGCAGGCGGCTCCGCGGCCCAGCGTTCTCTCTACTCTTTGACCATGAATGCAGAAACTCCTGTTGTGGCTGCGTATTGCAGCGGACCATTATCAAAGGGAAGCAGAGGCCCGTGGAATCCATTTGATGTTGTGGAGAGCACACTGGGCTCGATTGGATCGATAACAAAGATATTTGGAGAGCGCGCAGAGCATGGAGAGGATACAAGGACTCCCACACTCCCTGCATAACACTTCCATGTTTGCTCTGTGTGCGCTTGTGCGCTTGTGTGCGTGTGTGCGTGCGTGCACCGGCCCTCTCTTCGATGCCAACCGGCTCACCCACGCACGCCCAGTTTTAAATCTGCACAAACAGACAATACACGACCACACATTTCTGATGTATTTTCTGCTATTCCGCCACATGTGTGTCAGCCCTCTCCTCGCCTCCCTCGCTCCATTCTCCATTTTCACACGCCGGAGACTCTGCTGACAGCGAGCCATGCTCAGTCACGCTTCCTTCCCCGCTCCTGGGCAGCTTTAATGATCAGTCGGATCTCTGCACTTCTGAGGGCCTCCCCGTTCTTCCATGGGCCGCCATCAGTCTCCCTCAACCAGCCTCGACCCTTTTTTTCTTTTGCTTTTTTTTCTTTCTTTTTTTTTTCCCAGGCTCAGGCCGTTCAGGAATAACAACATTCGTACTTGTCGGGCGAGAGTCGACGCGCTAATGCATGTCACGGAGATGAATGTCTCCACCGTGTGCCCGGGAACTCCTGTGAAAGCCAGATTAAAACTGCGCCGACAAGCTGCTGCCTTAATGCTTTAATTTGTCATGATATCACTTTATCTCGCCCTCAATTGTCACATCTAATGGGACTCTCTCTAATTAATGCACGTCTGTCTGCAAGCTTGCAGGATTAACATGCAAGCTTGCAGAATTAACATGAGATGTAAATATATATACATATACATATATATACACACACACACACACACACAAGGGCAATACTACTAGGAAGTACTCCTTGACGCTGCTATTCATGGGTGAAAGTTTGTGAATACCAGCGCCATGGCCATTCACTGCATATGGAAACAACCCATTCACCTTGAAAGCCTCCGCGTGCCACTTTTTGTGACGAGGACCGCGCGCGCCATCCTCAATGTTAGGATACGGAGCTGCCTACGAGGTGAAGCCTACTCACACGTGTGTGTCACACTCATAATGGATGGGTGAAACGCAGCGACGGCGGTGTGACTGACGCGGGAAGTGAAACGAAACCCAGCGTATTCGTTCCACGCCGGACTCTCACTCACTGCCTCCTGCGGGACCACGTCGCTGGTGAGACGGATGTCGAACGCGCGCTAGGGCCGAACTGTGTCGCAGATCCGAGTGCGTTTTGTATGTTCGTACCGATAACTGAGGTCTGTGGAGCTATTTTTAGCGGCTGTCTGACTACGCGCACTGGAACGAAGTACGCAGCGTCAATGAGGGCGTTTCTCTTTTACGCGGAGAAGGGGCTTCAGGAGAAGGGGCCGGTCCGGCAGAGCCAATCCCAAAAGACGCAGTCAACAGTGTTTAATCGTATCCACTGGGTATCCAATGGAGACGCTTGCGAAGGGCTGAGTGCGGCCCGCGAGGCCGAGAAAGCTTGGCACGGGCTCGAGGACGTCTCCGCCGTTGGCACAGGCGTCGATGAGCCTGACCCCGACGCGTTCTGAGGGGACGGGAGAGAGCGTGGGATGAGTCGGGGGGGGCGCGGTCTGGGAGGGCGGAGGCGCGGCGTTACCTCTGTACTGCGGGCGCAGGGCGCGGTTGTTGGGGCAGTCGCGGCCCTGCTTGCTGAAGTTGATGTTGGTCCGGATGCAGCGCTGCAGCAGGGGCTGGGTGGGCCGCGTGTTGTCGCTCATGCTCAGGAAGATCTTGTAGGGCTCGTTCTGGCTGAGGAGGCGCAGGGAGTGCATCTGGGGGGGGAGGGAGGGAGGGAGGGAGGGGAACGGATGGGGGGTGTGGGGGGGGTGGGGGGTGTGGAGGGGGGCGAGGCAGATGGTCAACGGCGACAACAAAGACCAGTTTATTTCAGTTCAGCAGTTCGCCCGACTGATGCAGAGTGATCGAGCGTGGGTTAAACGACCTAAATGGAGTCGTTTGGGTGAGTTATGACGTAGCCGCGAGCGGCTACTGCACACTGGATGCGGGCGGCGCGGAACAAAGCGAGGCCAAACACAAGTCCGGAAAACAGGATGACATGTTTGGCGACGGTTGGCCATACTTTGCTTATCTACATATTTTGGGTGATTCTTTTCACTTTCAAACCTTCTCGGAGCGACAGCTGAGGGGGGCGCTGCACCTGTTACCCCACGGAATACCTCGGCCTTGGACTCGGAGCCGATGTCTTGAAATCAGACTTCAGATGAAGCTGTCAAAGCAGAACTTCTTCCTATATGCAAGCCTGCGACCTCGAGGTCAGTAAGAATGGCCCAACCTCTGCTAAAAAACATGTTGAAGAAGGCACAGTGTGTTCTTTTACTCATGGACAGTTATTCCAAGTGTCACTGCATATCACGGCGTTTCGCAGCCCGCACAGTCTAAATACTGTGACCACGTCGCATTAGTTGACTATTGAGGTTTCCACCGTCGTGTGGCTTTCAGTGACTTCTCAGAACAGACAGAAAAAGGACCGACCGGCCCGCTAGAGAGAGGAAAGTGAGAAGAACGCTCGGGTGAGTGGTGGTGGTGGGAGTAAATAAAGGGAGAGCGAGCTCGTGGCAGATGGCGTGTGGGAGCCGATCGCTTTGATGCACGCAGGTGAGCGCCATGCAGGATAGTAATGTGCTGCCCTTTGACAGCCAGCGTCCTGATTTGGAAAGGTGAGGCTCGAGTTCCGATCCGTCCAGCTGCTCCTCAGTGACACGTGAAAGCTCCGCAGGCCGAAGCCAGACGCAACCAGGAGTGTCCGTCTGACCATGACCAGACCGAGCTGTTTGGGGTTTGTTTTTTTTTCCCAACGCACGGCCTTAAACTAAACTGGGCCAGCAAGTCCCACAATGACTTGTTTTTGCCACAACACGGTTAACTTCAGTTCGGGAAAAAGAAAGTGATTCTAATGCATGGACGGGGCCAATTTAGGGCATGGTCAGTGTTGCTGACACTATCAGTGACTCCTAGATCCTAGGTCCGGACCATCCATCCACTCGCACTGCCTCGGCTGTTCACGCCGTAATCCTTGCTGCCACTAGAGGCTACTAACTTACAAAACATGCATCCCATTTTTACACTTTATGTTTGGAAAACGAACTGCAATGAAAGAAAACACTTCTACCTTGGCTGTTTTTAGTAACGACACACGATTTTTGAAAAGGTACAAAGTCCCGAAACACAACTTGAACTTGAACTCAGATATGTACATTTTGGACTTTGAAACGGCAACCACGAGCGTCTGAATCTGAGCAGAGATGCGACATAAAGTGAGCATGTCTGACACGGCGGGCGCGTGACTGTGACAGCAGGTTACTGAAGTTCCTGGTGAAATGTCAGCGTCTGTGCTCCCGGCTCTTCCCCGGCACGTTATTCCCTCCTCTGATTCCGGCTCCAACATATATGGCTGGAGGTGTACGTGCTCCAAAGCTGCATGACCCCCAGCTACCACTGAGCTCAGGAAAAAGCTGCATCTGAGGCGTATCAGACGTTTCATCATATGTTATGTTAGCACCAGGGAATGAGGAGAAGTTGCCCATTCACTAATTCCAGGTCCGCTTTAAAAAAGATGAGAGAGATTAGCACGGGCTGAAGACACCGAAACTACAGTGTATAATTTAACACATGGGTAGTTCTGTGTGCTCTGTGTATATTCCATGTATTTCATCACCTCACTGCTGCTTTCATCTACACCACTTAGGGTGAAATAGGAGATTTGGGTTCCAGGTTAGGATGTCGTGATTTGCAATTCAAAGCCGCGTTGCGCCTCTGGCCGACAGGGATGTTGTAAATTACGGTTGTGCCCGAGCCGACAGGACGCGCGTGGCCACGTTCGCCTCTCCCTCACTCACGCACCTGCATCTGCGTCACGTAGACCGGCTTGTTGATGAGTATCCAGGTGGACGTCTCGTAGCACGGCGGGACGGTGATGGAGCCCTCGTAGGTGATGTAACGGGTGGTGTCGGGGTAAAGGTCGGCGATGTTCAGGCCCATCAATAGGAATGCATCATCTAGAGGGAGGGAGGGAGGGAGGGAGAGAGAGAGAGAGAGAGAGAGAGAGAGGGATGGAGAAGTGTTAAGCTGATGCAGTGTGTCGTGTGAAAGTCTGTTCTGTTCAGATCCATTAACAGGAACGCAATGTCAGAGGAAAGGAGCGGAGCCATGAATTTCTGTCCGCGCGGTTTTATGTCGAACGCCGCACCACGCTATAAATCTATCGCGCGCGGGCCGATTACGAGGAATTATCAGCCTGGGTGGGTGGGTGGGGGGGGAGTGTATGTTGTTGTATTAATAAGGGCCAGGAATCTGTTCACACACTAATGCCACGGCGTTTATTTACTGTATGTCCTGCAGGCTGTAGCATTTAGTTTTGAGGTTACAACTCAAGTTGCGGTTTACATGGGTGCACATCTCCAGAGAATTAACGTAAGTCAATGTAACATCCTAATTGTGAGAAAAACAAATTTAGATATTTCTGTGTGTGTGTGTGTGTGTGTGTGTGTGTGTGTGTGTGTGCATGGTGTGCAACTCTGCTATATTTAGCTCCATTAACGGGGAGGAATTCTCCGGTGGGCTGTACGTCTTCACAGCAGAGGTTGGAAAACAGATTTTGGCAATGAAGCACCGATTTGAATGAAATTAACATTACATTCCTGCTGAAACATCAGAAATGCCGGCGTGTGTGTTTGTGCGAGTGTTGTGTTACAGCATGCAGAGAGGGGACTCAAGCTCCCATTCCAGCAATGGACTCTGTGTGCGGGATGAGAGGGAATGTGGAAACGCGTTCTCGATGAGAGAGATCGTGACACACCTGCAAGTTTCCGTGGAACTTAATTGACAACTGTGGGTGGTAACGGCGTGTTCGGCTCCAGCAACACAGCTGGGCGCTAAGTGGTTAAAGGAGACACGCTAAGCTAATCTCCGATTCTTTGACGCGGTTGCTCGATGCCTAAAAGTAATGTTAGGTAAACCAGGAGGCTGAGCACAGCCAGGTGCTCTACACACTGGTTCAACGGCCCTGCTCTAAACGCTCGATTGTAGCGCCTGCCCCTTTAAATGCTGCTGTGCTCCAGCGTGCCCCGCCCGCCTGGGCTCATGGCCAGGTTCACGTTGGGTGCTGCACGGTGCGTCTCAAGCTTCCATTAGTAGGACGCCCCTCTCTACCAACTGCCCCGACGCCCCGTTACAAAAGCCAGGCTGTCGAGTCCAGCTGGTCCGTCCTGATCGGACGGTACAACCTGACCAAGGTTTTGCACGAATCCCGTGGAGGTCTCGTTACCTCGCATTCAGGGAGACCGAAATCTTGTGGGTGGGTCACGCCTACAGCTCGTGTTGGGCGACTCTGAGGAGGTTCACCGTGGACTATACGACATTATAACACCGCGAGGACGATCTGAAAAACAGCGTGTCTCCTTTAAGATAATGAATGGATAGATCAAAAGCATAGTAGGGTTCACGTCTCGGCCTCACACTGGTCCCAGCGTGGTAGTGAGACTCCTTGGGCCCGTTTCTGTGCTTGTGCCTGCTCAAGCTCAAGTTGTGAGCGTGTCGGGCGTTTGTCTGGAAATGAATTTCCCCTCCGCATTGTGTTCGGGGCGCTCACCTCGGGGCACAGGTGGGAGGGAGGGAGCACAGCAGCTTTCAATTGTTGATTAATGTTTTGGTTGAGAGTGGGTCTAACAAGGTGAGCTCATGATAGAAACACACACGAAGTGTTTTGCCGCGAACTTCTGTGATTTTTTAAGGGGATAAAAAAAAAAAAAAAAAAGACCATCAATGAGCGGAACAAATCATCAGAAACGACGACGTTTTTTGTTTTTTTTTTCATCCTGGGGCCTGTTCACGCATCTTTATCGGCGTCGCTTCATCTGGTCAAAGCAAAGGGGGGTCAGGAAATCGGTCCGCGCTGATCTGCAAACGAAAAGGCGGGATCCCTCTCTACATCCGCGCTCGGCGGCGGCGGCTTTGTTCCGCATGAAAAGCTTCTCCCCCGGTTCATTAAAAACCTCCGCCGACATCTGAAGGCTGCGGGACGGACGCGCTGATAAATCGGCGGCCGCTGTTTATCTTGATTGAATCGCGTGCAGGCGACAGCCAGGCCGCTACGCCGCGAGCGCACACACCGCCACGCGCGCGCGCGCCACGGCCCGGCCCGCCGCGTCTCGGGCGCTCGGCGGTTTCGCGCGGGGCGCGCGTGGGATCGCGAGGGCCGATTGATCGCGTCCGTCGGGGTCATCTTTCGAACGCCAAACAGAAACCGGGGCTCCATTTTCGGAGCCGGGACCCGTGAGACGTGGCCCGAAAAAACGCAGCGAAAAAAAACGAGTAAGTCGTGCAATGACAGCCGCTCTGGCGCCCTGTCGGTATTCTGATGCCACCGAGGTAACCGGCGAGGCCCTGCCTGGTTAGCGATCATTGATCCGATAAATATGAAAAAAAAAAAACCTCGCATGACAAGAAATGCAATATTCAAGACGTACTTTCCTAATTAAGCAGATATCGACAGCCGTGTGCCTCCTGGATTCTGGTTTCCCTCTTCCGCCACGCTGAGATGGGACCTAACCGAGCTCACCAGGCACAAATCACGGTTCCCCCCCCCCTGCTCTCAGCTTCAGGTCACATACCCGTCTGTGATCCAGACCCAGGATCTCCACCCTATCCTGTCCTCAGGATAGGGTGGGGTGGGACAGGAGATCCAGGCCAGACCTCCAGGATCTCCTGTCCCCCCCCCCCCCCCCCCCGGCAAAGCCCTGCTCAGAAGCAAAGCACAGCCTCTCTGCATGGTCCCCCCCCCCCCGTCCCCGGACAAGCCTCCTTCAGTCTCCAGTCTTCGGGGCTTGGTGCAGACCACCGGGCAGCTGGGAGGGCCGTTAACTGCACGCCGGGTGACATCACATTTGCTGGATTTCGAGGACATTTCTGAGATGCTCAGCAAACGCAACAGCACCAACTCAAAAGGCTGCAATCCAAATCATAATTGGGGGAAGGTATTGTGATTCACCGCTCCGCCTAAGTGTGACAACTGATGGGACTTCATAGGACGGAGAGGACGGACGCAGTCTTTGTATAATCATGTCGTATTAGGGGGGAAATAGGTTATTTGCTGCTAATTAAAGATCTCCTTTCATTCTATGAACAAGATGCCTCTATATGGATGCACAAAGAAGAATTACCTTGTCTGGGGACAAAACACAGTAGGAGGTCCCTCTCTCGCTCTTCATCTGTGTGTGTGTGTGTGTGTGTGTGTGTGTGTGTGTGTGCGTGTGTGTGCGTGAGTTTTATGGCTTACGCCTGTAGTTGATTCGAGTGATGGTGTCTCTGTTGAGCATGCGGTTGAGGAAGGAGTTGGAGTTTTCAGAAAGCTGAGGGAAGACAAAGAGAAAAAAGGGATCAAATATTCATCACAAATCACAGAACAACAACGCGCGCGCGCGCACACACACGCGCACACACACAAACAGTCAAGCAAATTTACTGAGTAGCTTAAGGACTGGACCGGTGAACACTCCTCTCCCCCCCTCCTCCCCCCTCCCCCTCTCCCCCGCCCGGGAATCCTTACATTAGTGTAATGGCAGTCCACTAATCCACACCCCAGATACGTGTTTTAATCCACCATATGCTGTGAGCGAGTCGAAGCATCCGATAAGCTCGGACGCTTGCGGATTCCAATCGAGCCCCCCCTCCCCCACCCCCCCCCTTCAACCCCCCCCCCCCTCCTCCGCGCCGGAGAACGTGCCGACCTTGATGAAGATGGAGACCACAGCGATGCCGTGAGGGTTCTTGGCCGCCTCGGTGTAGTTGGCGTAGAGGTCCTGGTTGTAATGGATCAGCTGCACCTGAGAGAGGGGGCGGGGTGACACGGGGCCGTTACGACCTGCGCTCTCATCTCCTGATGGCCGTCAATCCACCGCTCTCCAGCCCGGGCGGATTGACTAAACGGATTTTAGCCGTCGGAGCGGCAGAGTTGCACCTGAGGGCGGCGGCGTTATTAATCCGTGCATCTCAACCAAACGTGCCGGCTTTGATGATGCAGCGGCTGCTCCGGCCGCCCGGCTCCCTGCAGTCGGAGGAGTTTCAGCTCGTTATTCTGACACTTCTTGGTATTTTCTCCCCCCGCTTACACCTTAGAGTCTGCAGTCCGACAACGTTCGTTTTTTTTAGGGACGCTGTGTTTTAAAGCCTCACCGAGCGCCCGGGCGCGGCTGAAGACTCTTAAACTGGCGTCACGATGCAATCCGTGTCCAGACACATTACCTGGATAATTAGCAATCCCACCTCGCCTCGTGTTTACACCTGATTTCTTCGCTTGTCTTTTTTTCCCCCCCCGATATGTTCTTTTTGTCCTCGCCGATATCAGATCTCTCTCCTAAAAGCGGAGGATGATTAATCGGAGCTGGGGGCAATTCTGTCGCTGGCTCCATTAAAAAAAAAGCGTGAGACGCCGACTAAACCGAACAATTCTGTATAAACGTAATATAATAAAAAACTGATTTGTCCCTGTCGTGTATAGAGTGTAAATCTGTGCTAGATCACGTTAGATCGGTTAGTGATCTGCCTTGTTTACAGAGAATCACATGCGCGTGTCCCACGTGCGGTCTTCCACCTGCATCGCGTTCCTTTTTCACGACATTCGCTTGACCCACGAACGCAGGTTTAATCCCGCCTCTCTCAGCCTCGCTCGCTCTCCAAAGTGGAGCTTGACATTCGCGAAAACGCACGAGCGCACTGTACCCGCGCCCGATAGGATCTGAGCACATCAGATGCCCTACAGATGTCAGGCAGATCCAATCGCATCCCGATCACAACACGTCGGGCGTCGAAGTGCGTGTGGGTTTTTTTTGTTCTTTTCCCCTTCATCCACTTCATCGCATTTTAAACACCAGCCGAGAACGGCCTCTTCAGGCCATCCGCATTTTAGCCGTCGCTGCCGTTGGGCCTGAATGCGGCACAGTTTGTTGGAAAATCCCATTTTCGCACACTGGGATTTCTGATTCTAGTGCACGAGGGCAATTCAGGAATTCAGCTCATTTGTTTGAGTTTACTTGTTCTTCCAGAACAACTGGTGGATGTGGAGGCATCTGAAAAGTCGCCATCCTCCTTTTATAATCATTGCGTGACTCTCAGTGCAGATTAGCTTCACAAACCAGTTCCAGCATTGTGATCACTCAGACTATTTGCAACAGAGGATCCCCACATGGACCCAGACTCCACTCATTCCCCCCCCCCCCCCCCCCCCCGATTCTGACAAACGGCTTTGAATTCATTTCAAGGCTGATAGCGGGGCGAGCGCTGAGAAAACAATTCACTTGTATAGAGATGTTCACATTATTCCGCGCCCCTGTTATGTTCACGTGCCTACCTGAGATAACACAGCCAAGCTGTCATGTATCACAACGGACCGCTTATGTCTCTGCCTGCTATCAGCCGTTACTGCCTCTCACCAGCCTCATATTATTTATCACTGCGCTGCCTGCGTACACGTGTCCGTGGGCATGCGTCGACTGTGCTTCTGTGCGGCGTGTGTCCTCTCCGTCTCTGTCCCTTACCTCTCCGGGGAAGCCCTGTCCGTTGAGGAGGTGCTCTGAGCCGTGGGCGTCCTCGCTTCCGAAGTGGAGGCGCACCTCTTCCAGCCTGTAGCTGTATCCCAGCGGGCCTCCCGAGATGTTCACCAGGTGGGCTTTGTCCGGCCGCAGGGACACGTGCTTCCCCGTGTTGTACATGGTGCCTCCCATCTGCACAGAGACAGGCGGGCGGGGGGGTGGGCGTCACGTTCTCAACAAGACCTTGCCTCGTGTCGGATGGCCGGTATGTCGGCACGGTGGCTTTCCCATGCAGGCGCCAGGACGTGCCAGCAGACAGCAGGGAGGACACTTCGTAAGGCTCCAGCGGCAAAGCCGGGGTTACGATGGCCTCACTGGCTTCTGCCGACTCCGGCAGCATTTTCACAACGGGGCTGCCGCACTTTTAAAGGCTCGCCGAGCCCCTGGCACAGCTGAAGACTCTTAAACCGGCGCTGGTAATGGTCTTATTTAGTGTCCTGGCCGGATGCTGCTGCCGCCGAGAAGCATTAATGTTACACATTTCAGCACCCCCTTTAACGCACGCGTAACAAGCCTTTAGCCCGCCGTCTCATGGGCGTTGCATATGTTACTGTCCTTTATTCTCGGCGCCACATGGGCTGTACATGACACCTCGGCCGGGAGCGCTCTAACGAAGCCCTCTAACACGGGTGATCCCGCCGCCCGCAGCTACCGTCTCTTCCATGCAGAAAGTCGGCCGCGCTGCCATGTGTGACGGGGCTCCCCGTAACTTCGTTTTTTTTTTGCTATATCCTGCACGGAGATTTTCGAGCGAGCCGGGCTATCTCAGACTGATTACGGCGCAGGGACGTGGGGGGGGGGCAGCTTCACTTTCCGAATCTGGATGTGACAGCTGAGACGTGCGAAACGAAATGAAGTCGACGACACGAGAGGAGTCAGAGCCGGGGCCTTGCTCTGTGCAATTTGCATGTCTTTTGCCGTGTGTGTGTGTGTGTGTGTGTGAGAGTGCGCTTTCCCCAGGTACCACACCTTCCTCTCACAGTCCAAAGACATGCGTTCTTAGGTACGTAGGCCTATTTGGAGACTATAGGCCGTTTCTTGGTGTGTGTGTGTGTGTGAGAGAGTGCGCTTTCCCCAGGTACCACACCTTCCTCTCACAGTCCAAAAACGTGTGTCCTTAGGTACGTAGGCCCATTTGGAGACTATAGGCCGTTTCTTGGCGTGTGTGTCTGTGTGTGTGTGTGCGCATTGGAGATCTGTCCATGAATTCCCCGTTTCTGTCTTATGTGCGCCAGAGGTTTGTGCTGCAGCAGAAAAAAAAACCCATTCATATGAATAATTAATATTGCAGGGGCATCTGAACCTATTTAGATTTTACTGACCTACTTGAGGTGCTTAATATGTCATCCTACGTCAAACCCATCCGGGACAAATGTCGCCCCCCCCAATGCCCCAAAGAGTCGGGTCACATCTTTGCTTTATCCCATAATGTGCATTTCCTGCGCTCCCTTAAATTTCCTTTTGAATTCGGCGCAGTTATACTGGCCCTGAATCATCCCCCACCACGTTTCCCTCTATCCCTCCACCGTGTGACATAGAGATTCTGTTAGTGTGGATTAAAACAGCTTCTCCTGTTGTTCACATGCCCCCCCCGAGCTGGATGTTGTCAGCTCCTCACAACGCCCCTTGGCAACACATAAACCATTAATGCTCTTTACCCACATGCCAGCTATTTTCACCATACATATTAGATGACATTCACCGCATTCACATATTCATTACAGCTGTTTGTCTATAATAAATGAGGAGAGCCACACTCAGCCCCAGCTTAATTGTGGCAACGGCACTGCTGCGGCGGTATGAAATTAAACCGTTACTCACAGGCCTGAAATCTATTCACAGCGTAATCCTAAAAGAAAAGCATAGCATCATGTTAAAAGAGGCTGAGGATTTGGAATCTAAAAATGACTTTTCCCCTCTTCGACGTCACTCAACAGGTTCGGTGGCAAGCTGGGCCTAATTCTGTGTATTACACACACATATATATATATATATATATATATATATATAGATATAGCTTTAAACAACAAACCAGTTCCAGAATTAAACAAGACTCATAAGCCCGAGCGTTTGTTTGTGACTGCGGTTCGGGAAAGCCTTAATTGCACACACTCGTCTCGCTTTCACTTCAAATTCCCACCTGTTTACCAGTTTGCGGGCGCATCCGAGAGCCGGCGCATTAGCATAATCAACACAGGCACATGAAATTGGCCGTTGCGTTCCGTTTGCGGCCTCCTCTCACTCACGGCCCGCGTTACCCTGTCCTCGCGGCGATGACGCGCATGGCGAAAGGACGGCAAGCTGAGGGCAAGCGGGGGGAGTGTCACGAGGCGCACAATGAGATGCCGTTGGGGGCTCACGTTGCAGCGCGCCGGCTGTCGAGGTGAAAAGGGGTCACCTGGGAGGTGACCGACGTGACACGAGAGGGGGGGAAAAGACAGTCACAGCAACACATGAGCATATCTGGCGCGACCGAAGTCATTCGGTATTGGAATTATAAAAGCGCAGCTAATACGGCCAAATAATGCCACCTGGGAAACAAATGAATGCCGCCCGTGTACATCCATTTTACTTTGGGATGTGATCCGAATAGCAAATTGGGTGTCTGCGCACGCAGGCACACTATCTGTATATGACTCTTGCATCAGGCTTGAACCACTTGGTTATTTATTCGCCGGGCCTGTGATGAAATTCTAAATACACACACACACACAGAGAAAAAAAGACTGGTGTATGGGACGGGCTCTCTGCTCATATATTGATATCTCTGAGAAGGAATCTGTTTGTACAAGGTGTTCTCGCTGAGACTAAGCCCCAGAAACGTCCAAAAGCTGAAAAAAATCGGGACAAAATATGAATAATTATATATCATTAATAGCAAGTCGCTCCAGTTAAACGGGACGGGCTAACGGGAGCCGCATTCATGAAAAATCAACTAAAAACACAGCTGTTTTTGTTTTTAATGATAATTTCCAAAATACTGCATCATCTGAAAAACTAGCGCAGGAGCAGCTGTTCCGCCAGATGAAGCTGCGGAGGAGCTTAGATCTCAAAGGATTTCCATATCTTTTAACAAAACTGCATTAAATGACGGGGTTGTTGCACAGCAGGTGGGGTTTGGCAATTACATGTGGGAACCCCATGCACCGGATTGAGGAAAACAAATCAAACGCTCTCCAAGTAATTGAGAACAAACAGGTTAATGCCGTTTGATGTGTGGTCTTGGAAAACTCGAACCAGCTTGAGACAAATCTTCAAAGCCTTCCTCTGCTTCCTGACCACGTGACGGCCGGGGAACGTACGGGGAAGACCGGGAATCTGCGAGCGGTGCGAGGAGCGCAATCGGGGAGGGGGCCCGGGCGAAACGGAGGGACGAGAAGGGCTGTGATGGCTTACGGTGCGGGACGTGAAATCTAATGAGGACCTCTGAGCTGACAACAAGGTGAAATGGAGCAACATCATCGTTTGTCTTTTGGTCCCGAGCCGCTCTGACAGAGGATTCCACTCTCCGCTTCTTCAGCCATGTTCTCAGTTTACTGGGCCATTGTACCTGTCACTGCATGAAATTACAAACGGAATACATTTTCCTCTCTGCCGTCTCCTCTCCAGCTGGACTGTCAGACCCGCGGATGCATTAGAGGTATACGCCAGCGATTACAGTGTTATACTTCCACAAAAAAAAGAGGAAAAACAGGGGGAACAGAGAGAGAGAGAGAGAGAGAGAGAGACAATTCTGAAAATATATAAGCAGCAGATACGGTGGTTGGAGGTCTCCGCGGATCCAAATGAACCTGGACGTGTGACGTCCAAATATGTACATGTTTATGTGGACTGGAGGCTCCAAATGGCCCCTGGGTGTGAGAGTGTGTGTGTGTGAGCGGTGTGTCATGGGCACTGCAATGGACTGACGCCCTGTCAATCCAGCGGGAATAAGCTCCGGCACAGAGCACTGCAGAGCGGGTACAAAGCAGGCGAGATAACGAACGAACGAACGAATGAATGAATGAATGAAGAGGCCTGAACCGACCGAGACCCACCTGGCATTTGAAAGGAACGTCCCGGCCCCACAAATAGTTATTTCGGAGGCAGTTATGAACAGAAACAAACACTCGCCCGGGGAGAAATGGCTCAAAAAGCCACTTCATGTGGATAATTCATTTCACAGCGCACGTTTAGCCGGGTCAAACAAAGTCAGCACGTGGCATGTGGCCGCCGTTGTTTGGTCTCGACGAGCTAAATTGGCAGATATCAAGAACGTGGCAGACGACAGCGGAGGGGAAGAGACTGAAACGCGTGATGAGAGAGGATCGAGGTTCGCCCGCGCTCGACAGGGGAGCCGTTTGTCACGGGAACGCAATTTGCCGGGTTCAAGCCGTTTGCTTTTTTCTCCCCCCCCCATCCCCCCCATCCCCCCCGCCCCAAGTCATTTGAATTTGCAATTAGACAAGATGTACGACCGGGGCAGCCGCTGTGAAATGACTTCTTCACAGAGCCGAGCAGGGTGTCGTCACGATATGCAGAGCGCCGGGCGCGGTTATCATTGTGGTACATGTCAGCGCAATTAGGCTACAGTACGGGATAAGTGACGGAGGGGAGCGGAGCGGCCGTGGAAGCCGGATTATTGCTTTAATTGAAACGTCCTGGAGATAGGAGGGAGCATTTGCATACCCTCAGCCTCGCCCCTCCACAACATCTCGCGACGAGGAGTTCATTGGAAAGGGCGACAGATACGGACGGAGGACAGGAATCGGGGATCACCGTCGTGGAGCCGCTCGGCCGGTGGGACGGAGACAAAGGAAAATCGAATTAGCAGGCAAGAAAAAAAAGAGGGTGAAAAATGGCGGAGGGGGGGGAGAGAGGGAAGAAACTGGACCCCGATTGAACAAACGCGGTGGATTTGGGTTGGGGGAGCTGGGTCGGGGGGGGAGAGCTCGGGACGCGGCGGTACACTTTTGGACGTGGGAGCGAGAGGTCCGGCCCCTCGGAGAAACGGTCGGGCGAAATGAAATGCTAATGTTTGAAAGAGGAAAAGTGATCGGCCCCACCTGGGCCCGGGCTGTAATAGGCCGCTGCATAATGCATGCAAACCCGATGAGCGCGCGGCGAGGGCCGAGGTTTTAATTTAAGCCCTCCGCTCTGTCGGTATCTATTAGAGACGAGCGCTCCCCCGCTCTCCCTCTGTTGACACCGCGGGCTTCATTATCGCGGCGGAGGACGGCGGGCTCGGCTTCGGTTGCCACGGCGGCTTCCGGACCGCCGCCCCCCCCCCCTCCCCCCCCCCCCATCCCGGGGGGGACTCCCAGCCAGGCACTCGTGATGAAGGAGGCACGCCGCCGCGGGGCTGAGCATCTCTTACCGGGCTAATCCGCACTCCTTACATACTTACAGCTCGCGGCTCCTCGCGTCGAAGCGCTTTCAGAGCCGACATCTGATCCCGCTCCATCACACTGCCAGCCCCAGCCCCCGCCCCCCCCAGCCCCCCCCTCAAGAAAACGCACGTGGCCTTATTCCAGCCATAGAGAAGAGAGGAGCAGTGGTTTAGCGTGTGTCTCCCGTCTCACCTCCTGAACCGGCGCGTGATTTACAGAATGAGAAAATGTTCCCAGTGAGCAATTTTAATACACTATTAGTCCCCACACACTCCAGCCATAATTGTGGGCTCGTTTCTATTCATTACGGCGACGCCGGGGCGCCCCGCGAGGGTCGGTTGGACCACTCGGCCCCGGCGGCTGCAGATTACCCGGCCTCGGCTCCGCTCCACCTCTGCACCCGTCCGTCTGGAGTGACCTGGGTCGCTCCCCGGGTCGAGATCCGCTGTAAACGGACTCGCGGTGACTCATCGGCGTCATGCGTTTATGCAACGTGGCCTCTGCTGCCCGTGCTCGGGGGGAGGGGAGGGGAGGGGAGGGGGGGGCTAGGAGTTGTTGTGGATCGCAGCACTTTGATCGTGGCGGGTCGGATTTCAGGGTCTTCAAGGCTGCCATTCATCCGAGCCCCGCTCCCCAGCAACACCCGCCAGAAAAGAGGGAAAGAAACATGGCTGCTTTTTCATTTCTCTCATCACCACTGTGTTGGGGGTTTTGGAGGGAAAGCGAGGCCAGTAAGGGAGAGCGAGGGTGTGTGCGTGAGAGTGGTCGGAACCCGACAGCGGGAGAGCGACCTCCCCCGTCTGTCCTCTCGCACCGTTTGCCGCTCCCGGGACGCCCCAGCAATAACTTTGCGCTCCCGTTCACGAGAAGGCGCGCGCGTGTGGTGTGTGGGAATCGTCAATCGGATCGATCGCTTCAGAAACGAGCGCGGCCGGTTCGGCGCGACCTTCAGCCGGCGTGCGGCCATTAACGGGCCGCTTATTAACCCTGAGGGCTGCAGCCGCTCCAGGGCTCGTTAAAACCCAAGACGAACCCTCCTCTCCCTCATCCGAAGCCCTCGTCGGGCAGCCAGTGCCTCCGCCTTCCTGAGCGTGTCGGCTCATTTGTTTATCTGTGCACTGAAGTCACGCCGGCCTCACTCCCGCGCCCGCTTCTGCTGTAGGATCGACGGGCCTGCGTGCGCGGCGTCCTGGGGATCCGTGGCCTCCAAAAAAAACATCAGACCTCAAATGCGCGCTAGCCTCGGGGGCCCCCGGCGGAGAGTTTGTAGGTCAGTAGAACCTCTTGGTCTTTGGGTCACGTAGTCTCATAGGTTTCTCTTTTTCCAACCCGACTACCGGGAAAGAACCCCCCGCCCCCGCCCCCGCCCCCCCCCCAAAAAAGCTCTTTTTCTTTTCATCAGTGAGCAGACGCTTTGAGGGTTTGGTTGCCAATAGCAACCCTCACGGCGATAGATAAGTCGTTTTCATTGGGCGCTCACGTGCGCGGGCTCCCGGACTCATTTGGGTTCACCTGTAAAAGCTTGAGGGACGCCGGATGAGCCCGCACACTTGCTGCCCAGGAACGCTCCCGCTTTACTGCGCTCCCCCGCATCCCTTCGCCCCTTTATACCGGAGGAGAGCGTCGGGCCCGTTGATTCCGTCTGAAATTACCTTTTCCCGCGCACCCGCAACAAAGTCATCGCTCAGACGCCGTCAAATACGAGACGTACCGGCGCGCGGGCGCCTCGGAGCCGCTCGGGGAAGCGGCTCTGCTAATCATTTTCCCTTAAAGCTCGCAACTACAGCCGCAAAAACTTTTCATTTGTCACGTCCCGCGGGCAGAGCCGATTTCCTGCCGGGGGTTTCATTTGAGCTACGAGACCCGACGCGGTGTACATCATCCCGGGTCCGCTGGAGTGAATGAAATCGCACGGAAGGGGCTCGGGCCGGCCTCGGATAAGAGGCTGCCGCTGTTTGCCTTTTAGTTCCGCCCGGCCTCCCGTTCACGCCGACTCGCCCCGGCGGCGGCGGGCTGAGGCGGTCCGACTCTTAACGGGTCTGCGGGGTTTAACTCGGCGGGCCGTTTGCAGTGGGACAATGGAGCCGGATGGCCTGGCCTGCGACTGCGAACCGCCGGCTCCTACGGCTTACTGTTCTTGCGGCTCTTGTGATGTGAACTCAGGCGAGCCGAGGTCAAACGGTGACCGTCACGATCCCTTTGGGCTGGCCCGCTTTGTTGTCACACTTTGGGTTGGGACGATGTTTAGGCCGGGCCCACGTTGAGGCCGCGGACGATTTCTCCGTTTTGTTGCTTCTCGGCGGGTAAGTCGTGACAGATGACTTAGCGCTGCGGTACGACGTTCCTCAAAATAGGCCCCGGGCCTTTCAGAGGCAGCGTGACATGATTGCGCATAAGTAATGCTCTGCAGAGTTTCGCTTTGTTTCCCCCCTTGTTTGACAGAATTCAATCTTAAACGCCTCGCTCGCGTGCATCTTAGGGCAACGACGCCGTTTGTTCGAGTGTCATGTCGTCTTGTGGTACACGTCTGCAGCCCAGCACAGTGAAGGCAGGGAACGCACTGTAGACGGGCCAAGTTGCAGCCCACTGTAAGGCGCGCGCACACATACACACACACACACACGTTTTTGGAGTCTCCAGTCATGCAACTCGACAGCAGTGAGGCTCTACTCACCAAGCCACCATGTCGTCCAAAAATATCTCCTCTATAATGAAAGTATCAGGAACAATATTGCTCGGCTGAATAACAATACTGAACCCATCTCTTGGCCCTGAGCAATGCCATATCAGTTCTTTTTCCAACCCTCACCACTGCGGGTTCGTCTCGTCTGAAAGGCACGGTCCGAAACCACAGAGAACACCTCACGTCCGCAGCTCTTGATTCACTTGCACCGAGTCAGTAGGAAGATGAACTGGGCCTGACCGAGGACACGGACCGCAGGGGGTCACGTCCCCCCCCCCCCCCCTGTCTGCACCATGTGGGCTGAGCTACAGGCGTGTTAGAGGCTGCGAATTGCTTCTTAGATGCTTTCAGGCTCTGAGACAGAGGCAGATATGTGTAGAAGTCTTCAAACCGGTCTTATTTTCTGGCTTGACTCTTTATAGTGCTACACGCCGGAGTGAGTGTGTGTGTGTGTGTGTGTGTGTGTGTGTGTGTGTGTGTGTGTGTGTGTGCGAATGGCAGAGATGGAAACAGATAGGCTGTCAAAATGATTAATACCCTGTTTGAATGACCCCACGCTCACCTCTGTCTTTTCCCATCTCTTCTCCTCCCTCAACATCTCTCATTCCGTTACCCCTCTCCTCCCCTCTTCCAGCCTCTAGACTCGATCTCCCGTGTCCTTCCCTCCGCTTCTTCTACCCCCCCCCCCCCCTTCCCCGGCACTCCCTAATCACCACCTCTCAGTCTGAGTATGTTTTCCTTTTTCTTTTCCACACTTTGCTTCACCCGATCCCTCTCCCGATATTGGGCTCGTCACTCCAGTCGAGCTGGTTATTGGCTGCCTCCTCTGTTCTCCCCGAACACCTTGTCCTGCAAGCGTAAAGCGGAGAAGCTGAAACGGAGACGACTGGCCGCTTGAAGCCGATTTCAATCTCAAATCTCCCGGTTGCGTTGGTTGTTGCGCTCGTCACCTAATGGTGCCACTGACCTTCTTCTTCTCCTCCGTATAGGAGCAGATTCCTTCAGTCCGCACAAACACAGCAGGGAAAGTAAGCGCTGGACACGTCAACATTTATCTCAGTGAAGATATTTCTAAACGAAGTCGTAGATCAAGTCGCGTGTGGCGCGGCGGAAAGGCATCGCAACACCCGCACTGAAATACATCTAGTACCCAGTGGAGAGGCCTGTCAGCCCCTCTGTATGGAGAATTTTCCTGCCTCGCGGAGGTGCGCGTTTGGCTCTTCCTATCACGCAAGCTGTCTTCAGATCTCGGAGGTTAGGGGAGCTCGTCTATGAACTCTGACCTTCGGTCTTTTCAGCTGGAGTCGGGTGACTGACCCGAGCCACCCGTGCAACTCTGTCGTCTTTTTCTGGCCGCGCGTTTGGGATCATCATCCATCCTCCCCTCATCTTCAGCATCCTGGTACCTGGTGCTGCGACAGCCAAATCGACTATATTGTACTCTAATGACAGAATAGTCTTTGCTGGGCTTCCCGAAATTCTCTGCGAGTGACTTTTGGTTCTCGGACGGTTATTATTCTTTTGACTCCCCGGTCAGGAACGATGTTCTTTCGGCTCGCTGGAACTTTGAGAAGTTGATGTTTTGTATGTTTTTGCGGCTGCGAAATTGAGAAGGCTCATTGCTTTCCAAATGCTGACGGATCTCGGCTGCTTTCCTGGCTTTCCGTGCTTTCTGAGCCTCATTTCTTGTTTGCGTTTCTTCAATACGTTTTCCCCCACGTTATTCCACTATATTTCACACAGCCCACTGCATACGGTGGCTTGTTCGTTTTTGATTTCTTTGTCTGTGTGAACTAACTGGGCGCTCACCAACATCTGGTTGCATGTCAACAGCCCTGTCTGCAACATATTTACTGAGAAAAAGGTCACGTCACATGGCGACGCGGAGGTGAAGGTCAAGATGGATCATTTTGTCAAAACCAGCAATGATTCAATCGTTTTGGGTGTGGGGGTGAAGCACAAATTGAACTGTCGCATTGCAAAAAAAAAAGTTTGAAAAACTTCCTGAGTTTCGCAGCGTTTCAGGACAGATGGAAACAGTTTTCCAAATAATGGCTAACAAGGCAAAAACCTTTAACTCACATGACTGATCTCCTGTCTCTAGTGCGAGAGAAGTGGATAAAGCTGCTTCTTTGTCTCTGAACAGCAGGAATAGAGCATAATTACTATTTGCTCAGCTGGAAAAGAATTCTAAAGACTCTCCCTATACGTGACCGAGGCATCAGGTTTTGATTCGTCCTCTTTGAGGTTTATTGGCGGCTGCAGAACTTCACATTGTTTCGCTCCTCTGAATCATTCAGAAGTTCCAAAAGTTGAAGAATTTACAGAAAAGACAGAAACCAACACTGAAAATAGTTTCGACTGAAGTTGCTTTCTTACATCTGCTCAGAGATAAAGGCGTATTGGCGCGGTTTGCCACTCCTTCAGACTCTTCAAAGCTCGCATCACATCAAATGGATGCAACACAATCACTAATTGCAAACACAGAGATGAGTGCAATTTGTCACTTGGCCTTGAAGATCAAACTCAGCCTGTCCTTTTGCGGCGCTCTCTGGATATTATTATTATTTAACGCCGCATCGGAATGAAACGAAATCTAATAAAGAAGTCCAAATTGTCTCCGGGTTAGTTAATAAAAGATTGTCGCCTCAGATCAATTACTGCGCGACTGCGCGGATTTGTGTAGGTCCCTGTGCAAACTGCGCGCGCGTCTTTGTGTACCGACGACCGTCCGTGAGATAGGAAATGACTAATGAACTGTCACTTTCACAACACACACGCACACACACACACACACACACACACGCGCGCGCAGGCACACGTTCTGGCCAATCTATTAGTAAAATGTCAGCGTGCTGCCGAGCATTCAGAGTCTCTGTGGAGACAGCCATTTGTCATATTTGGAGGTCTTATCATAGCTTTCTGCAGCCTCTCCTGGCTGGCAGTGTGAAGGTCACTCTGTCACTGTGTCAGATGTAAATGGAGCCGATGGCCTTTCTCCCACCCCCCCACCCCCCCACCCCTCCCCCCCGTGGCGCGCTCGCACGCCGACATGTAATGGAGCGCACGCCGCTGATCGGCCGTTAATGAACATTCGCTCCGGAGGCTGCGGCGCTAAGCGGCGAATGTCGGCGGCACGGAGGGCACTTGAGAGTGCGAGAAACCTGGGGGGGTTATCTCTGTCGAAGTCAGGACGTGAATCGACAGAGGCCACCAGAGGCGTTGGCTGGGAGAAGCCGGAGGAAGGATCGCCGAGGTCGCCGGGGACCGACCGGCAGACCTCCAGAGTTTCGGAACGGCTCACAGCCGAGTGCCATGGACATCGACGGCGACGGCGGACCTCGGTGGAGACCTGGGTTGGACCCCGACGACCCTCAACGGCCGCAATCGACGGCCTGGTGCTCCAGTCGGCGACGCTCGCAACTTCGCGGCGGCTTGAAAGCCTTCGGGGCGAGAGGCGAGACGTCTTCAAGAATCAACAGTTGTTCCGGGTTTCCCCCCCACTCCTGCATCTCTCCGGAGAACGACCCGGGTGGGCGAGCGATGGTCTCATCCACAGACCGACGGGAACGTGCGCTCTGCGGTTTGAATTTGCAGAGGGGGAAAAGAAAGTGCCATCCCCGTCTCCGTCGGGAGGGAACGGGAACCCCACCCCACCTGTCTGGCTTCGCTCACGGCCTCCGCACCCCCGGCCGAGAGCGACAGGCTCGGGAGGAGCTGCGCGGGCCTTCCGCATCGTCCCCGCGCCTCGTATTTGCGCCGACTGAAGTGCTAAACGAGCGAGGTCTCCATCCGAGTTTGTGCAAGCGATTAGTCTGTGTGTGCGCCGGCGCTTCCGCCGAGATGTGCGAGGGGCGGCGAGGATTACTGTAAAACTGCGTGTAAACGCTGCCTGTGAATTCGCGATCAACAAAGAAATCTGTTGCCGACAGCGGGAGCCAAAGGAGCCAATCTGTCGTGCGACAGCTCCCGAGGAAACTCGCTCAGGAAGGAGCGAGAGCGCGAGGGAGGCCGGCCCCGGGTTAGCCCACAGGTACGCACACACGCACACACACACACGCACGTGCGCGCACACACGCAGTCGGAGGTGTGCAATTCTGTTTGCGCTTTGCTTTGACAAGCAATCCACACTTCGCCGCCACCACGCCATCGATCTTTGACATCGTCTTCTCGCACACGCGAATGCAATCTCACCCTCCACGTGCTTTACATTCGCTCTCCCTCCCTCCCTTCCTCCCTCTCTCCCCGTCCCTCTCCCTCTCCCTCTCTCTCCCTCTCCCTCTCTCTTCCTCTCCCTCCCTCCCTCCCTCGGACAGATGGCCACGCTATGTGCTCGTGATCAGCAGATGCACCACAGCATTAATCACGGAGGGGGGGAAAAAAAAGAAAAAAAAGGATTTAACTCGCGCTGCGGTTTGTGCGCCTTCCTGAAAAGTGCGGCCCGATCCGTTTTTTCTCCGAGGAGGAGGAGGAGGAGGAGGAGGATCGGGGACAGGTAGGCGGCGACCGGCGACCCCTGGGCGTTGATGCGTGCGACAAGTGAGCCGGCAGGTGCAGGATTCCTGTGCGTGCTACGGGGAGCGGAGGAGACGAGCCGGAGCGGCGTGTTTTGATGTTCCGGCGAGGGCTCGGCCGTGAGGCCGGGAGGGTGATCCCTCCCAGCAGGTGCAGCCACGGTTACATCGATTCACACGCCCGGCGACGCGGGGCCGCTCGGTATGAAAAGGGCACGCGGCTCGGCTCGTTTCGGCTCTGGCCGGCGGCCCCCGATCTGCTGGCTCGCCTCCCACCCTCCCCGGGCCCGACGCGGGGCCGCCAGCCAGGTGAGAGGGAGGCGGCCCGCGTCTCCTCGGGTGGACATCCTCGCCTGCACGTCCTCTCTGTCCACCCGTTATGTTACCCCCATCTAATGGCTCGACAACGCGGTGTGGGGTCTGCTGGAGCCAATCCCGGAGAGTACACCCTGGACGCACACACACACACACACACCATTAATCTCACACTCAGCCATTAAAGTAATTTAGAGTCTCCAATGAACCTTGAGGCCTGTTTTTTTGGGGGGAATGTGGGAGGAAGCCAGAGAAAAACCATGCAGTCCAAATCGATTGTTAAACTTGTTATCATTTTATACGACACCGACGTTAATACTTTTAACTTGAAGAAGTTTTGGCAACACAGACTCGGGGGCAGCGCGGCCGTCTGCGGATTGGAGGATTGGTAGTCTGCTGCAGCCTTTGTGTCCGAGTATACGAAACACGGGGCGAAATACCGGACCCCGACCTGGCCCCGATGCTGTGTCATCAGAGTGTCTTTTAACGTGAATGGTAAGAGATCTTGGCAGGGCAGACAGACAGTCGATGTGTAAAAGGGTGTGAATGGGTGAATGCGGCTTGTAGTGCAAAGTGCTTTGAGTGCTCGTGAAGGCCAGCAACAACGCCATATAAAAGCCGCTCCATTTACCATTTAACCTGAAATGTGTCACTAGAGAAGTATGAGGCAGCATTATCAGAGCGATTGCGCAAAGAGTGCCAGCTTCCTAATGGCCAAGGATCTGCTCTGACCTGCAGCTCCACAGCAGGGAGAACCTAAGGGACGGATGACGCACCCCATCATCCCAGCAGATAAAGTATCACCATCTACTGCAGTGTCCATTATTATAATTTTGGTTGTTGTTGTCATCATTTCTGTTGTTTTCTATTAGTCATTAGTACCATTATTAGGTTGTATGAAATGGCTTGGTTAAGGCCACTGTTTGTATTTGGATGGTTCCTGTGGAGAGCCGCGTGGCTTGGTTCAAATCACATTACATCACAGCAATGTGATTGGTCAGTTCCAGCGACGGTCCCGGAGTAACATTATTACAAACACTGTGATATTAAATTGTGCGCGCGTGCGTGCGCGTGTGTGTGTGTGTACGTGCTCTGACCTGATTTGACTGGCAGGCCAAACAAGCCCCCTTATTACGGCGAACAGGAAGGAACCTCGGAGGGCGGCATTATTTGCGGAGAACGAAAGAGAAAACATCATACGGCGCTGGCGCCTCGGCGTGACCGGGGAGGACGGAGCGCGCGCTTCCGCGCTTCATCAAAGCGCTTCGGAGGAAATCCTTCATGACCGTCCCGTGGTAGAGCCGGCCCGCTCTGGCCAGCTCTGGCCTGCCGTTGAATAAGGCGGCACGCGGACCGCAATAAAACATCCGCGTGCTAAAACCGTCCCGGCGGGGGGTGGGGGGGCAGGTCTGGCCGAGCCTGCCGAGGTAAACAACGCGGATTGTGAATTTGATGCGTGGCCAGTTTTAAGGCCCCCCTACGGCACGACTGTGAATGCGACGCCGTCCGAAACCACTTTGGACCGGAGCCCTCCCCCCCCTCCCCCGCCCCCTCCCCCTCCCCCGCCCCTCCCCCAGGAGAGCACGGAGGTGCTAAGAGTCTCCGTAGTGCCACGTGGCAGGCAATGTCAATGTCTCGGCCCTCGATCCCGGGACGTGACCGCGGGACCTCGGTTACATTGGGCAATCGTATACGAGCCACCGACCCAAAACGCAGGGGGTCGCCGCGCGAGACAGTAAGCGAGGCTGGAGAGGACACACACACACACCCACACACACACACACACACCCTCATTAACAACATGCGCATGGGGTCACGTCTGTTTCGTCCCCTTTCATTTGACTCCCATTTGATCCTATCTTGTTATTGTGGTGACGGGGGGAGGGGGTGGAGGAGGGGGTGGAGGGCCGCAAATTAGTTCCGGCCTCGGCTCCCTTCATGTAGGTGAGCGGCGCACTGCTTATCTGTGTAGCGCGCCGTCTATCCGCTATCTCCCGCCCGCCTGCCACCGCCGGTCCGAGAGGCAGGAAGTGAGGTCACGCAGTCGTCCGGCACAGACTGCGAAACGCGGAGGAAAAAACTCGATAGACATATAAAGAAATAAATAAACCCGGGCTGAGGCAGAAGGGACTGGAGTGGCAGAGTCTGCCGGCGACAGCCGAGCACTTGTTATTATGAAGATACCGATTACGGCTTCTTTCAGTCGCTCACCCGGTAGCCGCGGGAGAAAAGCGCACGTTTGACAAGCCGGCCCTAATGAAAATGGATCTGCGTATGAATAATGCATTAACGACGCGTTTATCTCATTAATCACGGCAAACTGTCCCTGAAACACGACGCATCAGCCTCTAATAGCGGACGGCGTCGGCCTGCGATTTCCGTTCTGGCGGGTCCGCATTCGGGACGTTTCTTCTCCCCCACCACCACCACCTGTAGTGTAAAAAAAACCCCCAAAAAGAAGAAAAGATCGTCTTCCCTCACGCAGGATGCCTCATTTTCGCCTCACGGTCAGTCAACGAGATGATCATCACTCACCGGCGCCGGGAACGCAGGAGCGCTAACCTCACCAGCTCGTTAAAGGAGACGTCAGAGAAGGGAAAGAACGGGTACGGTCCCTCCCGGCTCTCGATTCCCAGGACGGACCGAGGCGTTCCGACTGAATTCACAGGACTCCGCTGCCTCTCTGATGTCGGCCCTCTTCCTCCCGCTCCCCTCCTGACTCGATTAATTAGGGGATCGATTCGGCCGGCGACGAATTGGAGGGACGGCGCCAGGGGGTTTCGGCGAGCCCTACGCCCCCGGGAAATGGAGAGGGGAGATTTCTGGTTTGAAGGCTCCAGGATCCTTCCCCGTTAAGGGCGTCGGCGCCTTGTGACAAAAGCCTGAGTGGGTCGGCGACATGAAGGGGCACTTCTAATTGGCTCGCGTTGAGAACTCAGCGGCGGGATGAATTACAGCCCTTTGCCCCGGAGGTCACTTACCCCCGGGAAAAGAAAAAGGGGGATGATGGTCCATGCAAATGCAACTGATACCGAGGTGTTATCGGTTCTTATGATACGTCCAACGCTCTGTTCAGTTTTGTTCAATTATGTCTATTTCATACGCAGGCCGTGGGTGCAGGCTGTGGTTTGTGCGCCTTCAGCCAACTCGCTGCACACCACAAGAAGGGTTTGTGAATGGAGCGGTTGCCCCCCCCCCCCCCCCCCCCCCCCCACCCTCTTTATTTATTCATGGCTTTCACTATGACCCACATTTCACTGATGATTTCTTACGACTCATTATCATGTTAATAGGGCGGGTGTTATTTGAAGTGCAAACACGTATTGTGTTGTGTAGTTCCTCACGCGCCAGAACGCTCAACAACCACAACAACGACGACGCCGAGAAAAACATTTCGCTTTCAACAGATCGCTCCGCATCCGCAACAAATGAAGGCGCCCCGGGAGCTGCGGTGCCTTCGCATTTGCCTGCGTGTGGACCGAGGTTAGCGCGCGCGCTAATGTGCCGCAAATGAGCTCTAATCCGGATATTTCATTGGCCCGCGCCACCAACGTCGTGGTCCCGGATTAGCCGCCCCTATTAGCTGCAATCGTCCCTGCGTCCGCCACCGCCTACGGACTTTTTAAAACACCCTTACGGGAGGTCGACACATTACGCGGCGAACGTGTCCCACGCACTGGGTCGTCCGTGTGGATGGAAAAGGGCGCTCCAGACTGTCCTCACGGAGGCGCTCCCCCGTTTGCTCTTTGCAAGGCCCGGGGGGACAAAAAAGCAAAACCCCCTAAAGATTCGTCCGAGAGCACGCGTGTTCGCTAGATCGGTAGATGAGGAAAATTTCATTTGAAGAAATGGCATCACGGGAAGTATAGGATTCAAAGCTCTGGAAATGTAACACCAAACCTCTCCGGGACCAGATTGCTGAACGCGCAGGCTACGCCTACATTGAGAAAAGAAGCCGATGATATTTGCTTGTATGGTGTCAGATCCCCAACTATCCGCTCCGAGCACGGACGGTCGTTCTTGGGAGCTACGGTGACGCCACATCAAACAGATGTGAAACCGCCGTGACTTATGTTTGGATTGCTGTTACGTCACACCAGCCAAAATCTCAACCGTTCATTTTGCTGCGCTTTCACTTAGGACGAGCTCCGCTCCTCGGCGGGGGGGCAGTAAAGCAGGGAAACGTGGAGAAAACGTGGCATAGTTGACGGGACGCATCATTGCGCCTTGCGTGATCGCTTCGCCTGCCTCGCTCCGTGAGCGGCGTGTGGTTTCACGGAGGGACAGAGGCGCGGGAGACGCAGAGAGTCACGTGTGGCAGCCGGGGTCGGCGTGACTTCAGGACCAGGACGGGGGCGCGGTGAAGCGGGGCGACTCGTGACGGGGGGGGGGGACGAAAGGCAAGCGCGCGGCAAGACTAACGGCAGGACGGCGGCAAGTTAATCAAGAGCATGAATTATTCAGCCGTGTACGGGGATCAGTTTTCTTTGCTTCCCGTTGCCGCTCTCTGGGCTGAGGCGTACAGTATGGCTACGCGTCCGCGTACGTCTCTCCGTACCTCTCATTGTTATCCTGGATCCGTCACATAACCTTTTAGCGCGCGTTGCGAGACTCCACAGGGGGGGGGGGCCCCGTCTTCACCTTACGGACGGGGCGGCGGGCGCCTTGAAACTGCCTGCCGGCGTGCGATGGGGGGGTTCGGCACTTCCGGCCCCCTCTTCTGGGCGGTTACGAAACACTTCCGAGTCATTGTCTCCTGCGACTCAAGCCAACCTTAAACCTATTTGGGGGGGGGGGGGGGGCGGGGGAGATCTGAAAATCTTTTAAGGGAATGTCAAAACGTAACAACAAAGCGCGCATTGTTCCCCGCCCGGGATCAAAGCGCGCCGCCGCGATCGAACGTCGATAGGGGCGCGACGCTGTGAAATAACGGTTCATGACGCGCGCTTTCTTCCAAATCGGAGCGCCGGGCCTCGCCGCGGCGAAGGCGCGCCCGCGGTTCGCGGTCTGCCTCGCTTTCGAGGTGAACCACCAAATCCCGAGGTGCGCCGTTGAACCCGCGGCTACTCCGCGGCCCGGGCCTCTCCGTTTGGGGTTTGTGTTGGAGCGTCTGCATGGGATTTCTTCCACCCTCTCCCCCACACATACACACACACACACACACACACACACACACACACACACACACACACACAGAGTCCAAAAACATGTACGATGAAGCCCGTGGCGGACTTTAAATTGCCCCTAGGTGTGAGTGAATGTTGAGCCTGAATGTGCGTGCGTGCGTGCGTGTGTGTGTGTGTGCGTGCGCCCCCTGTGATGTATTTTCCACCTCCCACCCTGCGAGAGCTGGGACAGGCTCCGGCAGAGCCCATACCTCTTTTCTTTTTTTTTTTTTCGCTTTTTCCAATATAAAGTGGTTCGAGAAGCCAACGGCTGGCAATTTCCATTTCGACTCGCGCAGATCTGACTCAACACGGGCTCCCTGTGTCGATACGTCCGCCCCTTTCCCCGGGATCTGTGGGCATGGGTGTTCTTCCCCACACGGCTGCAGACGGGGGACAGGGACACTCTACGCGGAAAACAGTTCCCCGCGTTACGCAACCACTTTCTGATTTGATTCGACGCTATATTTAGAGCGCATTCCCGGGGACTCGCGGCCACCTCCGCCAGGATGTTCAAGCTGAGCTCGTGCGCCGCTCCGTCCATGTAACGCCGGTAGTTGGGATGCGCCGCTAAATGCCAAAATGACTCCAGAATGCAGTGTTTTAACTGCCGTTCGCTGTTCTTTGGAGGGGATTTCTTTTTTTGTTTTTTTTTTCCCCCAGCAAAGATTAACTGTGATTGCCGGGTAAAGGGCTAAAAAAAAGTCGTAATGCCTCCTGAGCTTTGTGTGGTCAACCGCGGCTGGGAGTTTTAAAACCCCCCCGGGCTGCGGGATGAAAAGCCCGCGCGATCCATCAGACCCGAGTTTCTCCACATCTGGACGGAGAGAACGTCCCCCCCTCCCCCTCCCCCTCCCTCTCTCTGATCTCAGCATCCGTGATGGACTGATGCCCGGTGTTCATCTACTGAGTTCTGCCCCCAAAAGCTGGCCTCAGGGTTCCAGCCCCCCACCCCCCGCGGCGGGCGACACATGGAGCGGGCTGCGGCCCTTACCTTGCGTCCCCCTGTGTTGAGCCTCAGAGGGGTCAGGTAGGGGTCGAAGATCATGTGGCTGGTCTCGATGTCGATGGGCGACTGCCTCTTCCCGATGGCACACAGGTTCCAGGCCGAATGCACCAGACCCCAGAAGGACGGGACTGGAGGGGGGGGGGGCGGGGAGAGAAAGACAGCAGCAGTAATTAGTGTGTGTGTGTGTGTGTGTGTGTGTGTGCGCGCGCGTTCTCTAGTCCTCCACAAAATCTAACCATAAAAAACAGGAAAAAGTGATTAGATACGCTTCATTATGATGGAACAGGAGAAATGGGAAGTTTAGGGAGATTTAAATTTACATATGGCTTCATTAAAATCCGACTAAAAAAGAGCTTTCATTAAAGTCTCCAGGTTATTATCTGACAGTATAACTAAGGTAGAGAAACTGACTTTATTAAAGTCTGTCCAAAAGTTCTCCCACTAGTTTTTATTGCTCATAATCTACAGCAGTGGTTAAAAGCCTTTTGTCTGGTGATCCCTTGAAACGAAGCAGCGCGGGCTGTTGAGACCCGATGGAGATTATGACCTCAGCGGGGTCAGAGGTCAAGGATTCCTTATACCAGGAACTCCTCGAGGCCTGAGGTACGGCTATCCCACATTCCGCAGGAATAAGGCGACGCAGAGATTAAATACCCATTTCAAGCCCGAGTTAAGCACCATTGCATAGATACAGTGTGTGCGATAATCCCGCGGTGGCAGGTTGACACCAAATGATGACGCAGTCGCCTCGAGTTAAAATGGTCTTCAATTTACCATCAATTCATCAATTAACCACTGCCAAACTGTGTACATTTAAGGTCCTCCGGCGGTTCAGCGTTGCCCTCCTATTTAATGCTGTCAGACCGATAACGAGCTGAATAAGAAGCTCACAACCGATGGCGAAATCCAGCAAAAAGACTGATATTAAAACTAAATCAGACGCCATGGTCCTCTCACCCCCTCCACTCAACACTGGACGACTGGGGGAGCAGCTCCAGCAACAGACTCCTCCAACCCCTCCCGCTGCTCTGAGGAACGATACAGGAAATGGCTTCTGTACAACTCATCTACCTCTGGCAGACCAACTACTCATTATGCATATATTATACTTATACCTATACTATACTACAATGCTATATATCATATATATCTATATTCTATGTCTACATACACACATTATTTTTACTAATATTGGTATTATTAGTGTTCTTATTATATATTGTACATCATGCACTGTAACATACTATACTGTAACATAAATATTATCATTATTGTCATTGTATTGTTATTGTATATATATATATATATATATATATATATATACACATATATGTATATATATATATTTACACAAACACACACACAGTATATACATAAACTCTATTTATAGTAACAATATCATTATACATCAGCATTATTATATATTATATTATATTATACCATAATTTTGCCACTGCACCTTATCCGCTCATTTATCTTATCGTGTGTTTCTTAAGTGTCCTTGTCCCAATCAGTATAAGTATTTTTATTCTATTTTCCTACAGTAAATACAACAGTATTTTTATATTGTTGTATTTCTCTTGCACTCAAATACTGATCATCTATCCATCTATCTATCTATCTATCTATCTATCTATCTATCTATCTATCTATCTATCTATCTATCTATCTATCTATCTATCTATCTATCTATCCACCTATCTATCCATCTATTCATCCATCTATATCTATCCATCCATCCACCTATCATGGATGTGCCCAGACACTCTCAATCATGCCCTGAACCATTGTCTCTGTGGTGGGTCACATCATGTGGTGCGGACAGTGTTATGTGACTGTTACTGTGCCTCTCCGCCACACACTGAGGGCGTAGCAGTGGTGTGATGTGGCAGTCCGGCTGCCTCTCACGACTGGCGCTGCTGCACAGTCGGTGGCCATGGTGCACCTCTGTTCCCTTTTCCTTCCCGGTTTTCAAGTCGTTGTTTTTTTTTTGCCCTCAACCGCTGAATGCAACAAGAAAACGCGAGGAGACGATAAAATAACAAGTAACAGTTGTTGCCTGCCTGTTATTGCCTGTTCCTGTTGACCCAAAAGGCAAAAGCGGATTCTTTATGTTTGTCTAATTATGCCTAGTTAGCACTGCCTAGTTAGTCTTTAATGAATACGTGTAATGACTACGGAAACGCTGCCAGTGCTCAGATCTTACTACTTCAGATATATTTACTTCATAACCTGACTTTTGGTCCCTGGAAACAGGGAATCTAGATATAAATTCACAATAATAATCTAATACCTTATGGGTTTTTTTTTCCTCCTTCAGGTTTTTTCCCCATTTTTGACTCCAGCAGTTGAAGCTCTAATGAGCCGCATTAGAGCTGCCTCATCTCCAGCGGCATAATCCCAACCTAAACGTTGCCAGTTTGAGTCGGCTCCTAATTGGCATATTGGACGGTCCAAACATCGCCGCGTAGCTGTTACACATAATACGAATAATGTGACAAATCCTGGCACCGTGATGGAAAATCAAAAACACCCTGAGCCCAGATTTGGGACTGAATCACACTCTCAGGGTTCTCTCCGTTCCACCGTGTAAAGTATATACACACACACATATATACGGAGAGGGAACATTCGGCGAGCTCCCAGCTCAGCGGGCTCACCCTCTATCACCAGCTGATCCCTCATCATAACACAATAACGCAGTGTGTCGTGTGGCAGCGGACCAGCTGACCCTAAACCCGCCATATGGGGGCTGTGTTGACCTGACACGGCGGCCGCCGGGGAGACGGAGGATCAACGCATCCTCGCGTGACCTTATTAAAGTCCCGGTAACTTTGACGCAGGGACGAGACGATTCCTCGGCCCGCCTCTCGCTCGCTCTCGCGCACGCACGCAGGCAGATGCGCACACGGATGAGAGGGCTTATCACTATTAAACTGTCATAATGCTCGTCAGAGACGGGCTTAATGACAACTGGGAGTGTAAAACAGCTGTCACCGTGTGATCAAAAAACTCATCAGCAGGAGCCAGTGTGCTTAGCCGAGGCTCAGCGGCGAGGGGCACGTTCCGCCGCGTGATGGATGGGAACTTGTTCTCAGAGTGTTCTTTTGCAATCACTTTTTGTTTCCCGGCCGCACGCCGCTTTCATATTCATCGGCGGTGATCCGCGCCTCGGAGGCTGCCGGGAACAGCCCTCTGTCTCCACCTCTGTCACTCTGTCTTCCATGTTTCCCTCTTACTTACTCTCTCTCTCCATCTCCACTCCTCTCTCTCTCTCTCTCTCTCTCTCTCTCTCTCTCTCTCTCTCTCTCCCTCTCTCTCTCTCTCTCTCTCTCTGCATTCATCCAGCGCTCCCTGGCAGGATTCAGTCACGGAGAGGAGTGACAGATGTGGCTGCCCTGACCTGCAGAGTGCAATCCTGACCCTTGCTCAGCACACAGTTGCATGTCAACACACTGTTATATCATCCAGCTCTGTGTGTGTGTGCGTGCGTGTGTGTGTGTGTGTGTGTGTGTATGTGTGAGATAGAGAGAGCAAGAGAGAGAGAGAGAGAGAGAAACAAACAGAGAGGGAGCAAAGGATTGTAAATCAGGAAGTGCATGTCAGGGTGAAAGATAAGTTGCTAAAATTGGTGGAAAGCTGGAAGTGAACTTGCAAAAGAGGAAACGTTACAGTAAGCTCGTGAGCATACTTAAGACTAATGTCGAATGACCCACATACTCGCCAGTCGCCCATGCCGAAGGCTTGGTGCGTGCCACTCTGTGCGATAAGCATCGGGCAAAACGCGAGTCACAATCTCTGTCGCACCAGATGATGGAAAAGCTGAAGTTGCGGGGAGTTGCAGCGCGCGGCGGACAATCTCCACCAGGCGATCTCCACCCCTCCCTCTCCGGCGGCCACGTGGAGCTGCGTCGTGACAACTCGGCGCGGGGTGAACGACGGTGGTGAACGACGCCGTTCGCAGTTTTCAGGCCCGGGCCATCGGCTGGACGTCCGATTTCCCCCCTCCCAAGGCGTTTTTCAGTCCAAGTGCCGTCGATTGGACGCAATGATTAATTGAGTCGTTCGAAATGGGACACAGGCTGCTGCGCCTACGGTTTCTAATGAGAGCCATTATTTTCGAAAGGGAGGGAAGCCGCCGAGCGCAGAGTCGGGGAGCACCCACACAAGGCGACACTTTTATCTTCGCTGGTGTGGACTTCGCTTTGGCATGCTTGACGCTTGTCATATCGAAGAGACTTCGGTGAGACTTCGGTCTTGAGGTTTCGAGGCTGTCGCGATCCGTCGCGACTCGTCTGCGAAGATCTGAATCTGGACGGCGGCGGCGGCGGCCGCGCCTCGCATCTAGCGCATCTCCTCGGAGCTGACCGGAGATCCCTCGGTGCGCCGTGGCCACGACCGTCCCGAAGCAGGCGGCTTATGGACAGCAGCAGGTGCCCGAGAGGACAGAAGTACAGACAGATCCAGAGCCGTCACCAGGCAGAGGTGACAGCTCTGGATCTGTCTGTAATGAGACACAAAGGCGCCCCGGGCACTTCTGAACATGAATAATATTTAACCTCTGCAGGGTCACGAGGGAGAGGGGAGAGTGAGGGACGCGGAGACAAAGCGAGAGGCAGGGAGAGAGGAGAGAGAGAGAGAGAGAGAGAGAGAGAGAGAGAGAGAGAGAGAGAGGAAGGAGGCAGAGGGATGGAGATAGTGAGAGGAAGCCCTGAGGATTCGCCAACCTTTTTAATATTAATAAATCCGACCGGGTTCAAATTGTGGGGAAAAGAGAGAGAGAGAGAGAGAGAGAGAGAGAGAGAGAGAGAGAGAGAGAGAGAGAGAGAGAGAGAGAGAGGGGGAGACAAAGACGCATGGCGAGGAGGGAAATGAGGAGTGAGGGGAGGCAGCCCGAGGATCTGCTTCTTAAAGGACAACAGTGGGTTTTCAGGAGAATTAAGGATGTTAAATAACACTTAACATCCCTAATTCTGTGTTTAAGAAGAGAGAACGAGGTGGCGGACGACGAGGGGCTACTCCACATAGGCAAACTCTCTCCGCAGATCTCGTGGTATGATCCAAACCAACACTTGATTAAATCCTTGTGACAGCGCAGCTCTCACGGTGGTGAGCGGGGGCTACTAAGCACTGCGGATGATGGGGTACATGAATAATATAGAGTTAAATAAGAACAGATGCTTTCTTTTTTTTTCCCCGTGCATGTGTGAAATGAAATCAGGAGTTGTTGACTTTGTGTTCCTGTGATTTGGCTTCAGCAGGATCCCAGCAAGAGCAACTAAGTGCCTCCAGGGATAATTACCGCGCTGAACTTTATTTTGGAAAGATTGTTTGGATAATGTTTTTTTTGTGTTTCACCCAGTAATAAAATAAGCAGTAAGTAGGTTTTGAACCAGTAATAAAAAAAATAAAAAAAAACAGAACTGTGCAGTGCGGATATAAAGCAAATAGTCTGGCTCCTGGAAGCAGCTTTATCCGCAGAGCCACTTGAAGCACGAACAGACACAGCACTACAATGCAAACAGGGTAATAATCTGGCTACAAATGACGCGTTTAATCGAAGGCTCTTTCCTCTGCATCACGGGGCTCCAAAAGACGCACAACAAAAACACACCGGCGCAGTCGATAACACCTCTATTGAGCTCTATCTCCATCTTGCTCCATTAATGATACTCGCTAATCGGCTGCAGTGTCTTCCAGGGGTCCACCGCGCCGGGGAGGCTAAAATCTCCGTGCGAAGGCGTGACAAAGTCTCATGGCCCCGCCGCGCCATCAAGACACAGAAAATGAGCTGACGGGGAACGGACATCAAGACTCCGGAGCAAATCTGCGATCCGAGCCGCAGACGGAGCGCAGACGGCCGGGCCGGCGGCTGCTAGTCTCATACGGGACGATGGGAGTTTGATGGACTCTCTGGGAGCCCGGGAGCGGAGGAAGCTCTGGCTCCGGCCGAGAGGGCAGAGCGGAGCGGCCGGGGCCGGGGCCGGGGCCGGGGACGAGGCGCGGGGCTCGGCGAGCGGTCTGTTTCGGAACGAGGCGCTCGCAGAATGGACGCGTCTCTCAAATCCATTCGGGGGTGACCCACCTCGCTCGGAAAACAACGGCCATTAAGTAGATTGGTTACTTGTAAAGCGAAGGGAAAAAAAAAAAGAAGAAAATATGAGTTTTGCCACTTCGAGGATTGATGTGTCACAGCGGGGAGCACGCGCCGGAGTCACAGAGCCGGCAAACACTCACATTAACCTTTCTTGTTCTTTATAGAAGCAATTTATCCCCCGAAATGATTTCATTATCAGTTCCTGCTTCACTGGAAGCCATAATAGAAGCGGCTTATCAGACATCCATTCTGTGCTGGTGCTGCGGCATCCACTGCAGCTCACGGCTTAGGTCCGTCTCAGATGCTGCACACGCGCTCACGCACACACACACACACACACACACACACACACACACACACACACACACACACACACACACACACACACACACAGCCAGAAGCGCTGGCATCATCCTTTAAGAAATTTGGAGCGCTTTATCTGTATTTATGTCCTCCGCGACTCTGTAAACCACGTCACAACAAACTTGTTTCCTTCAAGAGCCTCATAAATAAATGCATTTGACTGGATTCGGGCCGAGCTAAGTTCTTTTCACTTGGGGAAGCTTAAAACATTAATGGGCTCCTTAACTGGTGGTAGCCTATAACACGTAATGACCTTATCCAAACGAATGCGTGAAAAGAACAAAAGTTCAATTCAAGTTGAAGTGCGGAGTCCGCCTCTTAACCAGCAGCAGTAACCCACGAGGGGGCCCTGGGAATAGCATGAGCTACGGGCGTCCATTAGCAGCCTATTGTCTACGTATTAGTAAGTAGTCAATTATTACCAACTATGACTGAGCTGCAGGTTGATAAAGCAGTGTCTGCGGGGCCCGTTTGTCGTCTGAAAGCAACGAGCAAATTTAAGCGTCCATTGAAAACTCTGGTCCTTTAAGTTACTAATGCTTCAGTGAAGTGTATGTATTACCAGCTTAAATCCCCCGGAAGCTCATTTCATGTATTTGGCGCTGGAGACGGCCCAGATCATCTGTCACGTCCGGACACAGACTGGTGGTGGCTCGGCTGATTGCCGCTCCTCAACCCGGGGAGGATGAAGTCGGCGGCAGTCGACGGGAATATGACGCGGTCGCCACGGTCACCACCGAGGTCATTTCAGTCCCGCCCCCCCTCCCCTCCCCTCCCCCTTCTTTTTTACTTCCGTTCTGCTAAATTCTCGCTACGGACACGAGAAAGCCGGGCGCCGTTTGCGCCGCTGTCGAACACGCGCGCGTTTTTTCAAAGCTTATCGGAACGCACTCTTCTCCCTCCGCCGGGATTCGCCAAACCCCCGCCCTGGGACCGCCGTCACGGCCGCGCGGCCAGAGAGGCGTTCATCTTCACACCGGGAGACGTCAGGGAGACGCTTTCATCCCAGTATAACTTCCCCGTCGCTCGTTACGTGTCCTGGGGAGAATCGCGAAGTGGCCGCCGCTCGGAACAAACGACAGCTACTTCAGTCGGGCAACAGGAAACGGCGGGGCGGGGGCGGGGAGGACTCCGCCCGGCGTCCCTCCAGCTCCCGGATGTGGCCTTATCACGCCGTCGAGCAGGACGGATTTCACCTTTGCTAATAAACGGCGCTAGGCGCTTTCACGGCAGGCTTGCGGGCCGGGCGGGGTGGGGTGGGGTGGGGTGAGGGGGGGGGGGGGGTGAAATGTGAGCCCCGCGCGATATCCGTGTCACTGTGAGCACAGCGTGTGCTTTAAACACAGCGTCCATTAGGCTCCGACCCACCGCGCATTAGCCCGGCTCTCCGGGCCTTAAGAGGCTATTACCCGCCCTGACCCATATCGCTGGGGTCTTACGTCCGTATGCGGATTACGTCCGATGCAGGATTTCCTGAAGAGCGGCGCGTGCGCCGATTTACCGTCGACCGCGGCTCCGGGGAAAATGAAGATCGTGACGCCGCATTAATGGAGGCCGAAGAGACGAGCTCGCGGAGCTGGGACGCGGGGCATAAAACGTTTGCGTCGGCCACGTCGTTCGGGAGGAGGGCTTGGGTTTTTAGCATGCACGGACAACGACTGGCTTCAGAAGCAGATGTTGCCTGCTGTGGTGGGGGGTTTTTTTGCCCTGCACTTCGCCACTCGGGCGTATGTGCCGCCTCAGCCTGTAGACGGAGAAGCTGCGGCCGGACTACTGAAGATGAGTAACCCCCATGAATTCGTCCAGTCCGGTAACCCAACTCGACGTCGCGGGGGCTCCGGCGCACATACGGTGACCCTGAACAGGTCATCACAGGACCCACGCACACACACCGTTCACACTCACGCCTCACACTTCAGAGTCTCCAATCCGTACAGTGTTTTGAGATTGTGGAGGAAACAATGCATGGAGAAAACCCCACGCAAAGTCCACTCTCCTCAGTCCAAGCCAGGTGTCAGACGCCTTTCCGCCACGAAAGCGGGTCAATCAGGGCAGAGATCGAAGGTGCGACGCGTTAAGGTCAGTTTTGGATAACGGTTCGCATTTGAAAACGGAGGCGTGCCGCGTTCGCCCCGATTTGCACCGCGCCGCCGCCTGACAGAAATTCCCCCTGCGGGTCCACTGCAGGACGCGGAGGCGCCGTCGCCATTTAAGAGTGGAAAATGAACATTTCACTGTCAGCAGTTGTCGGTGAAATAACAATAATAATAACACCGCGAGCCAAATAAAATACCTCGGCGCGTTCACACAGTGATGCAACTCTGCTGTAATCCCCCTCGCTTCCCCTCCACTTCCATCTTTCATTCCCTGTTCGTCTCTATACCGCTCACGGACGGTCAGTGATAAAAAGAAACAGACGCAGTGTGATGTCGAGACGCAGAACATTCGATAGAGGTACGGACATGTGTGTATGTAGGTTGAGATACATGTATATGTGCAGCATGTATATCTAGCACATGGGTTTTCACTTAACCGACCATTTTCCGATCGCGAGAATTATCCAATCATCACAACGAACACAACGCTATCTATCCGCTTTGCCTCCTCTTTTCAGTCTGAATTCATTCGTTCTGCGGGCGCTCGCTGTGAAAAGACCGGGTCGGAGGTTAAAGGGGCTGGGCGGTGACGGAGGTCACCCGCACAAGGCGAAACGCCATCTCTTCGCAAGCCTGGAACGACATGGGAAGTAGCACAGGCAAAAGACGTTCGCGCGCTGTAGGCAGCGAATCAGAATGCATGGAGGAGAGTGACAGCGGAGTCTGTGACCCCACGTAATAGAGCAATTTCACCCCGGCGTGACATTAGATGCATCATTATTGCGGAAAAAAAAGGTACATCTATCTACTCGGCATTAGGCGAATAATAAACTGTGGTTGATGTCGTTCACTGTGTTGTTTTTCACAAAAAGACCTCTCCGGCTGACACAAACAAGGACTCGCCTGATTTTGGATATACTCCCTGCCTGGAGACGGGGCCAGCAGACCCCCACTGCGGTGCTGGATACAAAGCAGGTAAGATAATGGACCGGAGAGAGGACTGGGCGGATCCATCTCTTAAATACTGCCAAACTGCAGGTATTCAGTGCGACAAAAAGCGAGAGATGCGCTTACCTGGGCCTGAAAACATAAGCAAATAAGATGTTAACCCGTGTGACGCTTCTGAATTCCATCCCCCCCTGGACTCCACCTCCAGCTCACTCGGGGTGAAGACAGGTCAGCCTGTCGCGGTGCGAAACCCGCCATTCGCGCCCTCGAGGCTCAGTTTGGATTGTCCTGAACATGTCTGGCCGACTGTGGGCGGACACGGGAGCGGAAAACACGGGGAGACGGGGACGGGGGGGGGGGGGGGGGGGGCAACGTGCGGGCCCGACACAGAGGAACCGTCAGTCTGCGGCTGTGCTCGGGACGCGGACCTCCTTGCGGCGATGCGACAGCGCTATTCACCGACCCACTGCACCACCTGCTCCCGAATTAGCCCCTCGCTTTGATCATCCGTGTCGCTGTTCATAGGTTTTCCCACTTGGTGCCAAGCGCCTCACCGCAGAGAAAGTATACTTTTGTTTAGCAGAAACAGCCCCGATACTCTCACCAATGTCACTGTACTCGCCCATTCATTCATTATCTTACCCACTTTGTCCTTGGAGGCGGGGGGGGGGGTCTACCGGAGCCTATCTCCAGCAAACACAGGACGAAGGTAGGGAATACAACCTGGACAGGTCCCAGTCCATCACAACACACACACACTCACACACACACAAATGTAGTCCCCAGTCCGCCCAAACATGTATGTTTTTGGACAGTGGGAGAAACTGCAGCATCCAGAGAGGAATCTGGCAGACATGGGGGGGGCATGCAAACTCCACTACACGGCCCATTTATCAAAGCAGCTGTTTGTTCATTGAAAAACATACTCCCGTTGCGTCTCTACAGAAAAAAAATCTCGGGGCAGGGGGGGGGGGTTCGTCTTTAATCACCTCCGTCTGGCCTGGTTGAAATAAATCTTTCATTCCCATTATACGAAATCACAACCACCCCAGTCGGACAGTTTGCAGCTTGGTATTCTCGTCATGCTTCACGTTTCAACGACAGTGGTGAGAAGCAGAAATGACTGTCCGAGCACGAGCTCCTTTTCCAGGAACATCCCGCATTGTCCGGCATTGTCCCCCACACACTGTTCACAGTTTGCGCTTATTCCGGAAGGCACAGCGTGCGCGTGTGCGTGCGCGCGCGTGCGTGTGTTAGCTTGAAAAGCAGGTGCGGCTTGTGTCGTCCCTGACCCAGGTGTACGTTTCCCGCATGAACATGACCCATATAGTTGCTCCGGTGATTTGCCTTTGTTCCGATTAAAGTTCTGATTAAACCACGCGCTCGCGGGGGAAAACAGAAACGCGGCGTTCATGGGGGGCATTACGCAACATCGGAAAATGCACTCCCGGAGTTGAAAAATAAAATGAAACATGGATGTTTACTTCAGAATGTTGAAGTCGGTGACCTCGATGGGAAAAAAAAAGAAAAACATGAAAGAGCGGTGCGACCGTTTAGCGTTTAGTGGGAAATAGCTGCATTCGTCCAAATGATGCCATCCTGCCATAGCATGTTCCAGGCTGCTTGGCGTGTTAACGTATCGCTGACTCGTTGATGCCTGGGAGAATGATCTAATATGAGCAAGAATTATGCAAATTGGGCAGAATATTCAGGGGCTTGCAGTGACGGGTGATAAATGCAGGTTATCTCAGCAATGTGTCTCGGTAATATACGTTTTTTTTTTACAAAAAACAACAAAAAATAAAAACCTCTTTTAAAGTGGCCAAAATTGTTTGCAAAGGTCTGCGCAATACGTCGCTGATCTGAGCTTTGTTAAGTAATAAACCTTTGTTTTGGTCTGATTTGCTCCCAGATTGCCACAGAAATCCAGGAGGGCCCAGCTGGAAGGATTACGTTTTTTTTTTTTCTCCCAATTTTCCAGACAGCAGTCTGAAAAAATAGCAGTCAAAAGTGGGCCAACCTGCTTCCTTTTGAACCTATGAGTCTGACTGTCAACACTGCCGAGTGGCACCAGGGAAAGGGTTTTTTTTTTTTTATCTTTTGGTCCTACAAAGTTTCTATGGAAATATAGGCCGCATGAACTACTTGCATATTTTCATCCCAGCACCCAGTTTTCAAGCAAGTGACGAGCCATTTTAGGAGCCCGGCTTACACCCCGGGGTTACTGGTAGATGGAGAGACAGTACTCGCAATGCGGTACAGATGCACGCGGTGCACATACAGTTACACAGACACAGATAGTGAGTCTCAGAGTTAATGCAGTACACTAGGTTTTGGAGTAACCCATCTACACTGATTAGAGAGGGTTTCCCGGTGGGCTGTGTAAACGTAAGAAGGGATGCTCTAGTCACAGCAATGAATTGTCAGTTAAACTGTAGAATTGAAGACCTTAGTCTAAATACTAAATACTAGACTAAAGTCTAATTCAAATGTTCAGTGAAAAAGGTCAATAAGGAGTTGATTTTGTGTTCTTTATTACTCAATACACTGGATTTCCCACCATGAAATGAAAAACATCAATAATAATGAGAAGAAGAAACGATAACCAATACAGCTACCTCTGTTACTCATTCATTTCTTATCACACCTGAGGTGTTGCAGGGGTCTGCTGGAGCCAGTCACAGTGCACATAGAGCCAAGGGAGTGGAATACACTGTGGACAGGCCCCCAGTCAATCGCAGGGCACGCACACACACACACACACACACACCATTTTCTCTCTCTCTCACTCACACCCAGAGGCAGTTTAGAGTGTCCAGTCGAGCCAAACACGCATGTTTTCTCCCCAGCTGAATGGGCTCCGCTGCACACTGCCGCAGCCCCATTGTATAAACGGCTTCAGCCAGAGCTTGTGTCGCTTCTCAGACGCCACGTCCGCGTCTTCACCATCTGTGGCTTGTTCCCCATCTTCGTCAAGCCCGTCAATGGAAATTAGGAGGGGGATCATTTACTCGTAAATTGGTCGAAAAGCAAGGAACTGTTTGTTGGAGCCCATTTCCATAAATGGATTGATACAGATTTACATCTCTCTGCAGTATTTACTGCTGCAGAAGCCCAGTTAAGCTCCACTGACAATACTTGTTATTCCAATCGATTCCTTGTTGTTTCTGGCCTCTGCTTCTGTAATCTAATATAATATAATATGCGTTTGCCTATTGAGCCGATATTATACTGGAAGAAATTGGCCTGGAACACATGCTGCTTCTTATGACACATATGCGACAAACAAAGTACTAATCGGTAAACTGCGTATAAATATAAAATATGATTACAGAAAAGTTGGATTTTGTCCATAAATTCCTCTCAGACTCTCAAATCTTTTTTTGTCACCCCCCCCCCCACCCATTACCTCTTTGAAGCTCTATCCTCACCAGCACCAATCTTCTGTCTCTCCATCTCGCCTCAAAGCCTATTTCACATCTGAAATGACTTACAGAGATAGACGTTTAAAAATAACATTGTCTTGGGAGAATCAAGCTGTTAAGGGTACCGCGTGTCATCCAGTAATCTCATATTCTTAAGAAGATATAAAGGGTCTGGGAGAACATTGTGGGCGGTGTGGGCGCCGGCGAAGGATTGTTGAGAAATAACTAAACTGTACTATTCAAAGACGGGGTCTCAGGATGAGACGGCTGTCAGACGTGGGGAGCGGACGGGCAACAGGGAGCACGCAGGAGCTTATACGTGGCGGCTACGCTGTGAAAACGGCGACCCGGGGGCCATAAAGTACAAAACGAAATGTTAACAATACGATAATACAGAAGAGATATTTGTTAATTTTTTTTGCGGGACATATTCTCATAGTCTCCCCGCTGCAAAAGTGCTTCTGCGTCCCATTGGCTCGAATGGATGAAGAGGGGGGGACAAAAAAAAAAAACCTCGAACGATCCCGATGTCTTTGTTTTATGTCGGAAATGTAAACACCACAAGTCTTGAAAATTGCATCCAGTCAGAGTTAAGAATTAAATGTTATCTTATAAGCATTGCTGACTGCACGGTGCTGTGCTGCTTTCCGACCCCCGGTGCCTGTGTGTAATTTCCAGCGTGGTCTGGGCTGAGCAATCTGGGAGCAAATAAAAGGTACCAATTTTCGGCGAGGCTTCGAGGAGCTCCCCACAGATTTGCATAATTTTAGTGCATGTTTCTAACACAGGTCCCGAATTGATTTGCCGTTGCACACAAAGCCAATGTTGTCTTGAGATCGGGTGAATTACTTCAGGCACACGACGTTCCACTCTATGAAACCAGCCGCTTTCGTACAATGTCTCCCGCGTGTCTACAACCCAGGAGGGTATGTCAGAATAAACCTCTTCCCTTGCCCTCTTATGTGCCGTTCAGTTGCATTGTTATGGGTTCATGTCCAACTAGGTTACGCACCATCTTCCCTCCAACCCCCACGCACACATTTCCCTCCCCACCCTTGAATCTGTGCGATCCAATTAAGTAGAAAAACCCTTCCAAACACACAAACAAGGAGATCGCGAAAGGATTATCCTGCGATAACAGCGGCTTGGAAGTGAGACGCCAGCCTGTGTGAACTGGGTTGGAATAGCATTTCTTAAACTAATTAAGCATCCAAAGTGGCTTGTCCCCGGCCAGCAGCGATGAGAGTGCAGTTGAGGGGGGGAAATGTTCAGACTGATGCAACGACCCCATAAGACGGAGAGCTCTCCCTCCCTGTCAATCGCCCACTTGCATCAGCCTGATTAATAGGCGGAGGTTCCTTCACGGATATCTTAAAGTTTCTTCTTTTTTTTTTTTTTTTTTTCTTAAACCATAGACTTTATCTGCGGTCCAAATACTAAAACTTCCTAGATGTTTGACAGATCTTGGCTCATTAGCTCTTTTTTTTTTGCAGAGCTTGATATTTTCACCCAGATCTCCATATCAACAGAGCGTTTCCAACACAGCCACAGGGCGAGCTCAGACGCGCCTTGACATTTGTCTTAAATGTATTGAAGCTCCCTTGACAAAGTTGCTGAAATGCAGGGGGCTAGCAGAATTTTTTACTGCTGCTGTCTTTCTTTGAACTACCCTCCTCCCCAGCTTGTGACATTTCTCATCTACGAGACTCTCTCTGTAACTAAAGCATATTCAGATTTAAGGCTCAACGGGGGTTTAAGCTGGATGAGGTACCCTTTGAATAGCTAAATGCTTGAAGGCAATACGTTTATTCCCTTTCTTGCTGAGTGGTCAGTGTTGGGAGTAACGCAGTTACAGTGACACATTATTTTCGCTGTAATGCAGCTACAGTCAAATCACCGGTGACGGGCATTACGAAAGAGCATTTCACCTGAAATCAAGTGGCGTTCTAATTCCAACATCAGACAGACCTGGGCCAGAGGAAAACGTCAGCAGCTTGAGGACCAGTGCTACGCTAGCTAACGCGGGCTAACAACAAGCTAACAACGAGCTAACTGAGAGAGCTGCTCGTGTCGAAAAACAGACAAAGGGACAGAACGAGACAAGTCTAGCATGGTAAAATGCGCTAGAGCTTACAGGTTGGTGCCATGGGTGGACTTTTTGACCTGGTTACACACACTGGGTCACCGGGTTACACACTCGGCGAAACCACACTCCCTTTTTCTTGGATTGCCAAGCAACACGCCTAATCCGCTTTCTTCTTCTTCTCCTTTTTTTTCCTACACAGATTAAAAATGGCAGAAAACTATTGAGCGTTAATGCCGGTTTAAAGAGCATGACTCTTCAAGGACGGACGGGGGGAGAGGGGAGGGGGGGTGGATAAGATGACGTGCTTCTGGTTAGTGCTACACATTCAGCACGTAGACAATGGCAGAGCGTCTGCTGCATTTTTCAGTGCTTAACTATTACCTTCACTCGCTTCATCTCTGTATGTTTATACTGCATTTCTGTCAAAGATGCCGGCACATTTAGAATCTCGGCAACTCAGCTGGACTAATAAAACGGCAGCAAGCATTATATACTCTCAGTTGGGCTAAAGTAGGTTGAGCGGTGGAGGGAAATTACTTGGCACACCAGCTGTTCCATCTATCTATCTGGCAATCACCCTTCCCATCTGAACGCCCGCTCTGCCTGCCTTTCATCTCGCGGCAGCGTAGCAATGTGAAGAGGCTGCGAGATCCAGGAGGTTGCAGGGTTGCGACTGGATGCTCGGTGTTTTCGACTCTTTTTTTTTTTCTTTTTCTCTTTTTTTTCCTTTTCCCCGCAGCGTGGGCAGAGGGTGTTTGTGGCGAAGGTGTTGCGACCCTCCCCCCTCTCCGCCAACACGAGGGAACTGAGAGTGCTCCGCTGGCAAACAGCCTTCCTGGAACGTGGGTTTGCTCGAAACACATATGGTGCGGCCTGCTTTCCGTTGATTGAGCTCAGCTTCTGACGCCGGCCGAGGAAATGACATCTGAATGAGACATCTGACCAGGTCTCGGGATGAATGACAGGTCAACAGATCTGCCTTCGCAGCGGAGAGTGTTTAACAGCTCCCACACAAGACCTACGTGCTCCAGGCTGCCCACCCACCCCCCACCCCCGGCCTCCACCCCCAACATGTTTTCTTAGCAGTCAAACTCAGACGAAGCGGACTGCCGAGCTTTGTCGATGAAGATAATGAACAGTTGCCAGTTTTCAGAGCAGACCCACTGTGGTTGAACATGCCTCCATTGACAGGAAAGGCTTACTGCCTTGACAAAGATGTGACACCATGAGTGCTCACTGTAATTATTTAGCTTTTGGACCCGTCCAAGTCAAGACCGAACAAGACGAATGCGAGATAAACAAAATGCACCTTTCTATTAGAGGGTACACTGGTAAACTGCTGCCGCTCATCTTCTCCTTGAGCCGCTTCTTTGGACAAGTTTACACTGTCATATTGTTCATAGCCTTCCTCTTGTGAGATGAAAACGCACAGCGTGCCAAAAACTACACTTCAGTTGAACGATAGCAAACATTGGTCCACAGGTAATGTGGAGTAAAGGAGCCCACCTGTTTTATTTGGCCTGATGATGGCACCGAGGTAAAAGGAGGGATTAAATAATGATGTTTTGTTGTAAAAACGAATGCTTGGACCAAATATCAAAACAACCAGTGGGTCACTGGATATAATACAATGGTGCTAGAGCCAAATAAGCCAAATTTGTGTCATAGTAGAAACTGAGATATTGCAGCGGCTAAATAAAAACAGTGACCTGCTGGTGCTATTACAGGAATGGGTACGGGGTGAAGACTCACTGTTATTTTCACATCTTTTTTTTCTCTCTGGCTCTGGTATTGAAACTGGGATCCTCCCGTCCGTGTTTCATCCTACCACCACACCGCTGTGGGAGACGGCGCCTGTCACAGCGCCACCTTAATAAACGCGCGGCCACGGGCGGCGTGAGGCCTCCGGTGAGCCGACCCTCCATACCGTCTCCCGCACCACTGCGGTCTGGTTTATCTCAGCTTACCGCGTCGCATACAGCAGGAGTGTAGGGCTTACGGCTTACTTACAGCGCGTTTGAGATCAGCCGAGCTGCAACATCAGCTCGGCCGCTGGGACAAGTGGTGATATTCCAGGGTCTCAACCTCCATTCAGTCACTGTGGGGGGGATTTACAGCCATCTGCCGCCGGCTGTCTGTCCAACCCTGCGTCTTTATGCCCCCGCGCACGACTGTGTCCAGAGACGGGCGTTCCTTCTCCCCCACCGCTTTGCTGTGCATTCCTCTCACTCCCACCACCTTCCTGGCTGCGCAGCTTTACTCCGTGTACTGCATGTGCGACTCTCTCCGACTGTGACCCGGGCTGCTATAGACTCCCAGACAAAGGTCATACTTAAGGAGGCGGCGAGGGAGCGAGTGAGAAAACTCTCCGGCGCGTGTTTGAAATACCGCCGCTTCGCGCAGCCTCACACTCGGCCGGGATTTATTGCACGCCGAGCATTAAAACACACACACACTGTCAAAACACAAATGGGAGGCAATAAAAGCAATTATCCCGTGATGTAACGCTACATGACACGAAATGTTGAGACGTAGCGACAGCCAGACTGAAATTCAACGGAGCTGACAGCCACAGAATGAGACGGAGGCTTGCGGGGGAATAAATCTGCACTCGGGGAGGAAACGCAGAGCAATGAGATGTAATGAGGGGAAGAGGGGGAGGGAGGAAGGAAGGAAGGAAGGAAGGAAGGAAGGAAGGAAGGGAGGAAGGAAGGAAGGCTGATTGGGTGAAAAGAAACAAGGCCGTAGGAGAGGAGGAAAGGCTGAAAGGAAGGAAGGAATGCGAGGGCAGAGGAGGAGGCAAACGGATCAAATCAATATGTACATGGAACGAGTCTTATGCCTGAAATGTTAACACAGACAAATTCGAAATGGAAATGCGCGTGCCCTGTTTTGTTTTTTTTCCCCTCTTCTTTCCTTTTCGCCATTCCTAAAATAAAACGCAGCTGATACGCTTCCAAAACAGCGTGTTCCTGTGTCTTACAAAAAAAACAGTTGAGTCACCGGCTTGAAATGAGATGATGCTGCATGCTGTAAAATAAGCCGCTACTTATGGCACAATGGAGGCTTAAGGTGTCATTTTTGCACCCCCGACACGCGGCGACACAAACGGCATCGCGTGTCATCCGCGCGGCTCCGGGGGCGCGCGCGCGCGGGGCCCCGAGCGTGACTTCCGCGGCACGACGCCTGTCTCGGGTCCGGCGAGCACGTGTGAGCGGCGATCGTGACGCTGGTCGGCGGGCCGTCTACCCCGCGGAGCCGCGGATTGCTTTTAGGTTTCCAGCGCTTCGTCTCTCGGTTTCCGCGGCGTGGATCGTGGCAGAGGGGGCGGCCATTTTATCAGAACCTCTCGCGCACCACGCCGCCCAGTTCGGTGCGAGGGCCCAACCGGGGCAGCCTGAAAACGTGGCAAAAAGCGCTGAATGTAAAAAATGACATGCTCTGTGATTGTGTATGCGTGAGAGATAGGTACGTATGAGAACCCGCGAACGTGTGAATGATGTTTCACTTTTGCACATTTATACCACTGTGGCAAGTGATTCTGGTTTCTCAATATCTGCTGATTGACACCCGGTAGTTAATAGTACGATTATTAATGGGCTGCTCCGATAAGAATACCCCGCTGTGGTTAGTGGTGTATCCACATCTCAGCTATTAGCCAGAAGCAAGATTACATACTCCTCTCCCCAAAAAAACAGCACGGCTGTGAAATAGCTGTGGATTTTTTCCAGCCCTGAGCGAGCTTCTGCAGACTTGGTCGGAGGCTTCTCACGGCTCCCTGCAAATTCCCCCAATCAATGGACTGAGGAGTCTAAGTGCACCTGGAGAGGTGAAGCCCAGCGCTCCCTGCTCATCCCCGAGCCTAACGTCCACCCGACAAAACTGCCCCGACACGTCCTTGCGACAATTTCAGCGGCTCTCCCTTTTTACATCGTGAAACGTCGGGGGTTTGTCTTGCCGGGGGGGGGGGGGGCTGCAGAATCGACGGGCTGAAGGAAGCGGACTTTTGATATGAAGCAACAACACGCCAGCGTCGGTGACGTTTACACGGCCCAAAAACGCTCCAGTGTCTGCCCTCCCTCTGAAATCGCACTAATAGTCCCATTAACATGCAGCAATAAATGCTCTGATTAATTCAGCCTCCTACACTCATTTCGCCAAGGTCAACATCGCAATGTTCGGATGTCCTCGGATATGCGCTACCCTTGACAGCGTTCTGAGTGTTTGTGATGCACTGGCTTTTCCTGCGGCTCCACTTTTGCAAACTGTACTTTTGGCGAGGCGTAACCGAGCCGACCGTGAATCCGCCTGCCTGCCGCAAACTGCAGCAAAAAGACAAACTATGACCCACATTGCGAGTGCACTGAAAACTCCTGAAGAAGAGGAGCGTGCGACCCGACTCAAACACTGCCATATCCTGGACAATCAGAGTATGCAAATGTAGTCAGACTGGGCAGCCTGAGTTTAAGCAGGTGGATGGCAGGTCTACCAAACTTTGGGGGCTGGGCATGCAAAATGCATGAAGGAGGAGGACTGGAAGCATAAAAGTATTCTTCGAGTAAACAGCAAAACTGTACCTTGACGTAGCCACTGTAAAGTGTATTTACTAAACGGAGGCTTTGGTTTTAAAAGTCGGGTTTGCTCGTCAGCCACACTCGAGGCTGTGGGAAAAAGTTCAATAGCGTCTTCAAACTTTGATGACCTCGAGGGTCCAACCAAGGACACAATGCGGTTGTATTATGCATTCGGCATTTAGACTTAGGACAGCTCTGTTTCTGCCGCTTTGACCTTTATTCGGCCCGTCTTTTGCAGGAGAGCATTACGGGAGCAAAACACAAAGTCAGTGGAGTATTATTTCAAGAGGAAATGCGATTCTGCCAAATGGAAGACGGGGTGGGTGGGGGGGGATAAAGCACACATGTTGCTTACTTGGCACTTTGATTACACATACGGTACGGCACATTGCATGTGGCCACATTAGACTGTGGCAGGGGGGAAGAAAAGTGCTCCATTTACAGGGACTTTATTGAAATGACCAAAACACAAAAAGCACAACTTTGAAAAGTGAGGGGCTTATGTCAGTAATGCCCCCCCCCACCACCCACCTGCGCGCACACACACACACACACACCTGGCTGGCCTTTACAACATGCGCGTAAAGCAGCAGCCACATAGTCAGCCGCCTCACAGCCAGTGCACAGCAGGCCGGGCAGCAAAAGGCATACGTAGCAGCCTCCCCACTCGGGCTCCGGGCCTCTCTGAGCTGCAGTCGAGTGTCAGAGCGAGATTCAAATTCTGGCCTCCCGTGGGGGGCCCCGGGTGGCCGGCTGGCTCGACATCCCCTCAGCATCTGAAATTAGCAGTGGGACGCCGTCTTTGAGACGGCACCGGAAGGGCCGAGTCAAAGAGGAGGGATGACACGCCGGGCCAGCGCCTCCTCTTTTTTCTTCCACGAGCCTCACATGTGTCTCACACTGGACTCCCCCTGCTGCCACTGCTGGCAGAGCCTCGCACATCATTAGATTAGGTATACTGTCCTTGTTACAACCACCAGAATATCTCTCCGGGGCCTGTCATGTTCTCTATGATAGGCTATCGTCTTTTTTTTTTTTCTCTCCATGTGTATTCATTATTCATGGTCGATTTCTTTACATTGATGGTTTATCTGCTATTAAAGGATTATCTTGTGTTATCAGGAACGCCTGGAGCCGGCCTCAATGTCATGTTCGCATTGTGGGCGTTGCTGATCTGACTCCATCTCCAAAGACAAAGAATAAATTCCAGTTACTCAGATAACAAGCAGCGGGGCATTAAGTGTGCTTTTCTATGATGTTTTTTTTTCTTCTTTCACCCAACTTCCATTCTTTTCAAAGCCAGTATCATTGGAGTAGCTACCTTCAGGCGCTTTGCACCAAATGAAAGCTGCTATGCTTGCCTGTTAAGTTCATCAATCAGCTCCGCTGGAGAATGCGAGAATGAGAAAATGTGACACGTCTGTCAGGCAGACGAGGCAGGTCTCCATCTTGCGCGGCAGAACCTGACGCGCACGGATGTGGCGCGGCCATCCGACGCCATTTTCTTTTTCATCTCATTCATTCGCTCGGACTGATCTCTTGCTGCACTCCGTCTCTTTTTGGTCCAGTTGACGTACCAACTGTTCCATTTCGGCAAAGCACAAAAAAAAAAACCCTTTTCTGAATACAATTCATTCATTGTCGTTCACTCTCACTTAGTCTATGAAATCGTTTGCTGAAAAGCAGGCAGGTGGAAAAGCACTTGCTCACAACTCTGCACTGTTCTGCTCTGCACTGTATTTACTGAACGGGGAATACGAGCCAATGAAACGTCTCCGGGAAAGAGAGGCCTCTAATCGCGTCCGCCCGTCCTCTCCCCGTCCACCTCCCACCGCCGCCGCTCTGTACCTGGCGAGCCCCCCTCGCCTCACCGCGGCGCCGCCGCCGCCGCATTACAGACTAATGAATTCATTGGAATTTTTAACTACGGGCAAACACGTCTCGGCGAGCGCGTGCCCATCCATTACAGCAGCCCGCGGCGACCCGGCTAAATAAGAACAAATAGCAACGATGCCGTAATCACCGCCCGCATTAGCTTTAATGTCGTTACCGCCGTGAGTAATTGCAAGAAATGTAGCGGGCGGCCATCAGGCATGGAAAATGGTGATGTGTAATGATATCAGGGGATTATTGAGATGGAGTATCATAACTTCATTGTCCTCTCTCCCCTCTTCCCTGCTACTGGTGCTCTCTCTCTCTCTCTCTCTCTCTCTCAGGTTTTTTTTGTTCCCTCTCGCTACATTTCTCTATCCTGTCTCGGCATTCCTCTCTTCTTCCTTTGGTCCCAGCCAAAATTGCTCATATCTCCTGTGCTGCGTGGGAGGAATGTAGTTTCCACCTCCTCCTCCTCGTCTCGATCTAGCCACTTCTCTCCATTTTTCCCCTCTTTTTTTTCTTCTTTCCCTTTCTCTCCTGTGGCCCTGGAAGTCTCTGCCACAGTGTGTGTCTGCGTGCGTGCAAGCGAGAGAGGACGAAAGAGAGCGAGAGAGAGAGAGAGAGAGAGAGAAACAGCAAGAGGCAGCAATCGAGAGAGATATTAAGAAGGAGGAGTGAGAAAGCGATAGAAATATGGAAACCGCATGACTAAGACAAAGAGAGAAAAATGTATGGATGACAGTAGTGTGAGTGGGTGTGCGCGCGTGTGTGTGCGTGCGTGCGTGCGTGTGTGTGTGTGTGTGAGAGAAAGAGGGAGCGAGATAGCAAGGCAGAGGCTCCTCTGATCACTAACTTGGTGTCCTACTTACTCACTCTGCAGCACTCCCAAATAACAACCCTGAGCTGTGATATTATATACCCAAAACACACAAGACACTGAAATAACGCTTATATACCCATGCACACACACTCGCGGAGCAGGGAAACATGGGCACGGCAGAGAGCAACAGCAATATTATTACATCCTGTGCACACACGCCCCCATCCTCACAATACACAAATAACACACACACACACGCACGCACGCACAACAATAACACCAAGAGGTGTGACATTAATATAAGTTCTCCCATAAACACACCGGAGGTGATACAGTCTGTTTTGTGTCTTCGTTTTTTTTCCTCTCCTTTCTCTCGAGTGGGCTATTTGCCATCTTCCAGCATCCTCTCCAAAAGGGGGGGGGGGGGGGGGGGGGGGAGGGCAGAGCAGGTGCATTCAAATTCAGCTTTAATTTCTTTCAAAGGAAAAGACCCGAAAACAACAAACCGCAAATGGCACCGTGGTTTTTTTTTTTCTATTTTCATTACACCCCTTTCATGCGTGTTGAAACTGTATCCCAGCAGCTTATGAAACTGTCTGGGGACCGGTGTCTATTGGTGTCCTTCAGCTCTTAATAGAGAGGGGTTTTTTTTTCTCTCTCTCTTCTACGCTTGGCATGTTCACATAGCTGAGAGAGACTTTCAAGTTTGTGTTTTGCTGTATTCTGTGTTTTGAAAGTATGTGGGGTCCCACAGGGGTCAGTGTCAGGACTGTTGCTGTTTAGTCTACTTGTCTCTCAAGAACACACGTCTGAGGATTTAAAGGGATGCCACCATAACCCTGACACATACTTTGTTTTTTTGCAGGAGTACTATATGCAGAGATCCAAATGGCGTGCAGTATGTTAGAACAACATGTCCTAAAATTGTGTTTTTATTAACGGTGTATAATACTGGGACTAATTGTGCCACTGCTCAGTAGATGAACAATGTTGTGCATCGTGCAGATAGATTCAATATTTGGAGCCACCTATGCAAACAACCTCTAAGCTCAGAGCTTCCAGGCTGTGAGTGCTGAACCAATCAATCGAGCACTGGCTGACACAAACTATAGTTAATAATCCGTCACAGTTGTCATTCTATCCGGAGAATATGCAAGGAATAACAAGCGACTTTTGTCTTTCCCTCTCTTCGGCTCTGCCGCAGGTATCGTCCTGAAAATGAAAAACTTGACAAGTGTGGCCAGAGTGATGATGGCATCCTCGCGCTCAGCGAGCGTCTGGCAATATGCGCGAACTTTTTTTGATTGCATTAAACATTAATCCATCTTTAATCCATCTCCCGCAGAACCACTCCCAGGGAATCTCTCGTTCGACTGCATTCTGCACCTTTCCTCCGGCGTCTGTGCCGCAAGGCAAACAAGGGGCCGCCTTCCTGCACAAACACACGCCGCGCTGTCAAACACACAATTATCGCCATCCTAATGAAAAACTAACAGCAAATAACCACATTTCTGTTATATTCACCAAATCCACCCCCCTTATAGACTAGTACTTCAGTGTTTTAGTCGTTTTTTTTTTCTTTTTTCTTTTCCTTCAGGAAGGTCAGGCCTGATTCAAATCATAGCTCTGGATTAAATGCTTTGCTCAAGGCTGCTGCAAGTGGAGGAATAAGAAGACCCAGCTGACCGTGGCATGAGAGAAATAATGATTCCAGCATTGTTGTAATGTATTTACACATTTCATACCTCTGAAAATGTAACCAAGAGCACCAAATAAAAAAAAAGAAAAGAAAACAAAGTAAAATCTTTGTAAGACAGGTTGTGGACCCAGAGGGGGGGAAAAAAAACATTTTTCATTTCTCCAGTCTGTCACTCCTTTTGTTAGAATCTTTCACTAATCATCTCCTGGCCAAGAGCTGCAGGAGAGAGCTGAAAGGTAGACCGGCCCAATCCCCTGAGCTCTCCTTCTCCTCCACATCCCCTCTTTTATCTGCCCCTCTTTCTCACTTTAAGGCCAGCAGTGCACACATGCACACATTCATGCACAAACACACAGTGTAAAAAAAGGAGAAAACACACACATACACCGAGAACTGGTGTAGAGATCTATCGGGAGGGAAAGGGCAGCTCCCTGGAGCTCTTGTCTCTTCCACCCCCTCTCCTCTCCTCTTCATCACCAATCCCACTCCTGACACTTTTTTTTTCTCCCTGCTCTCTGCCTCTCTCCTTCTTTTTTCCCCCTTCTTTTCAGAGCCTTGCTTTCATGGCCAGGCGGACACAGACACAAAACAGGGGTACAACGAGAAGCCATGCCAACGCGGTGTCTAGCTGGTCCCCGCCGTGCTGCTACAGCGTAGCCCAGAGGTCCATTAAATCTCACAACACACTTCATTTGCCTCCATAGTCATTCTGACCATTCCACAGTATGAGAAAACTACCTCGTGGTTATGAGGAGAGACCAATAAAAAGGTAGTTTAAAAAAGTCTAATGTTCTAGTTGAGCGAAACGCACAGAATATAGACAGATGGGGACTTCAGAGTTGGCAGGGAGAGACCGGGGCACTCGATTTATCATTTTCAAAATTTTCATAAAGTGGAAAGAGACACCCCTGAAGTCAGCCTGACTGGATCGATCAGCTAACTGTGATTAACGTGTTTCCCTTTGTGCCATAAAGGAACCCACGCCGCTCCCTCTCACATACACACACACACACACACACCAAATAGGTCACACCTTTTGGCAGACAGTGTTATTACTCCACAGCTTTGATAACATGAGAAAAATTGTACAAGCTGTCTGTTCACTATTGTTGAAGCCATTATTAATTAAAGGTACAACGGTATAAAAGGTAGTAATGTAATCATGTGGCCAGGGTGTGAATGGTGGCAGCACGTGACCATCACTGCTGCTCTTTGCTTTCGGCATCGTTACTCATTTAGCCATGCAGCAAATTGCCTTCGTTTTTTTTTTGTAATTTTCTACCCATTCCCACGAGGAGAGCCAGCGGTTTCTCGATTCCAAATGGGCAAGTTCGTACTTGTGAACTCCGTCTGGACTTGGCAAGTGAACCTGAAAGAATGAACTCCCCGAGGACTGGGGGACTGCAACAGCAGCGCACCCGGTGACATCATTGTCGCAACCGATTAAAAACTAAATAAAAAACTACGTTTCGTGACCCCTAAATGGTAGACTTGCTGAACGTCTACCTCGCAGTTGTGCGTCCTCTCTTCTGCCATTGCCACCGCGAAAGGCATTCTGGGATACGTACCTCCCCCAAAGTCCACACAAGCCTGCCTCGATGGAGTGAGCAGCCAAGAGCGGAGTCAGGGCACTTTAGACCAGATGCAAACTTGGAATTGGAGCAGCACTCGGCCTGACGCTGATCATTTTCCGAGCCCACGGGGACACGAGCAGAGAGCGGCGCGCACGTTGAGAAACGGCCAACCCTGTCGGTATTAAGGACCGCGGCCCTCTGGTTACAAGCGTACGGGCAGGCGCGGCCTCGCCTACGGCTCCTACCCGAGAGCTTAGAGCGCCAGGCGGGCTGGTGATTGACGTTTATGCCACGGGCAGGGAAACCGCTGCGGTCTCCGATAACATGGCTGACCAGGGACCGAGCGGCCTAATTTAGCGAAACTGGCCCCTGGAGGAGGGAAACGCAGAAGCAGACGCATTGTTGAAGAACAGCAGCTCGGTGCCAGGGTTCGACTCCCCGGGGGACAACGAAGACATAACAAGACAAGAGAAACGGATTCTGTTGACCAGGTTGCTTCAATCTTTTCTCTCTTTTTTTTTTGTTTTACTTTCATGCGGTCTGACCACGCGTGCCTCAATTTCCCTCTTTACGAAATTGTATCTGCAATCATTTATTTTTGTCTCACAAGTGCCACACACACACACACACGCACACACTTTGCCACCTCTGACAGCGCTGGTTAGTCAAGTCGCAGAAAACTCTGCGTGACAGGATGGCAGCTTGACAATTTATTCAGTCTGCTGCACCCAGAGAGCCACAAAAACTTCAACTTTGAGGGCAACGCGGGAGCCCAAAACTTTCTAAATGCGGAGCATCCACGGCGCAGGGCTGGGCCGCGACACAAAAATGTTTATCCCGGCACATCTGAGTGTCGGAGCGCCTCTGTGCCAACCCAGCCACTGAGTCCTCACAGTCGTTAGCGCTCGAGGATGGCACGGCGGTTCAGTGTGCCGCGCCCTCGCTGGGTCCTCGCTGAGTGGCGTCCCGGTTCGAGACGCCGCCCGGGACGCCCCGTTACCCTGCCCGGGGATGTCGATATTCACAAGCACAGAGAGAGAGTCCAACCCGGGGGCCGAGCGCGGCGCGGGCAGGTGGGTTTGCACAGTGAGCGTCAACACTTAGCGGAGCCAATGCGCTGCCCTGGACGGCGGCAGTTACAGAGAGCTGAGCCAGAGGGGAGGGGGGGGTCGGGGGGGGGGGACTTTCGATTTTACCAGGGACATCTGGGCTGCCTCTCTCACCCTGCTCGCCACCGGGCTGGGCCCGGGATAAGTGGTAGAAAATGGATGAGTGGACGTCCCCTCGCGGAGTCTTCAAAAACGCTCGAAAGAGCGTGAAGGCGAGGCCACACTCGGCCGCGGCAGATGGTACAATGTTTACCCTCCGCACCGCCACGAGCGATGAGCAGGGAGTGCAGCCGGAGCGGACGGGAGCGAAGGGATCAAGGTCAAGAGAAGCTATATTATTCGACGCGGAGTGGATAAAGAAAAAAACCCCAGGTGCAAAGAGGCAAAATCCACCGCAGACACGAGTGGGAATATACAGCGTGATGTTCGCACTTGCCACACGCCCACGTGCACACGGGCACGCATGTATATGTAAATTGTACTCGTGCTCAGAATGGCATCATTGTTGTCCGTGGTGGGTGGGTTTTGTTCCCGCCTCCGTGACATCCAAAATCTGCTTTCACTGCCTTCGTATTAGTCAAACCGACTTCATGGAAATTACCTTCTCAGCCCGCGTCTTCCTAAAACCAAGCACGCACGAGGGGTCTTTTCTCCTTCTAAACCAACCGCCCCCCCCCCCCCCCCCCCCCCCCCCCCCCCCGACCGAGGCCGTGCCACCCGCACAGGCACAGACCTGAAAGTGGTGGCGATGAAGTCGGTGCCCTCGAAGCAAAGCCTCAGGCCGGGTTCAGCTTCAGCTTCGGGTCATTTCGCCCGGTACACTATCACGGCAATCCACCAGCTGGTCCACTCCAAGATAAAAACGGCGTCACACAATCAGGAAAGTAAGCTGGGCTTCTGTGTAGTCTTCGCTGTGTAGTCTTCGTTCTAGAAATTCTGCCAATCTGAAGCTAGATATAACCCTTATGGAGAGCTGTTGTAGTCGCCATGGCCGTATGAGGGTCGTATGTAAAAATCAGTATGAATATTTCAATGGCACGCGTCTATGTTTCATTTTTTCACTCGTTTGGGCGACTTTCTTTTTAATACATATTACATGAGCATTGTTGCTGGGAGCCGAAAAACTACTTCACTGTCATTCTTGCGCTTATGACAAAAGACCCATTAACCTGAGAGGGATTACGGGTGTATTTATGGAGCGGCCACAATCACGTAAGCACGCGGAGAACAATCAAACTCAAACACGGCAAAGCCTCGCGCCTGCCGAGCACAGTGTGAACCGGCGAATGAAGACACCCTCACAAAATCAGACCCGGGAAACCAATCAGGGGAGTGTTACATCAGCAGAAACACTGAAACTGCAGACGTGACTATAAAACGGTGTAACCTCAGTCAGTCATGCCAGGGCCTGGACCCCCGGGCTAGGGAACAGGACTGTTAGCTGGTCAGTCACCAACTAGGGGTTGGATTACTAATGCCATTTTGAACTGCTTATTTTCATTATCTTGTAAAAATACCACTAATATATATATATGATATCACATACACCTTCTCAGCACTATCTCTGATGAACAGCCTGAGGGTGGTTGCCCTGACCCCACAACCTATGAAGGGCCTGAACATTTCCCCAGGTGTCACCATTCTTAGGTGCGTGACACAGCGTGAGGCCGACGACTGCGTACACTAGCCATCGACCGGTCCTGCGAAAATATCGACAGATTTTAGCTTCCGACCATCCGACCCCCGTCCCGGACTGAAGGGTGTTGGCGTCAATCCGAAAGAATGAAAAGCTGGCCGACTTCATTTCAGCCCATGCACTCCTACACATCAGGACGTCCTACAAATGTGCAGGTGTGCAGCCTCGGCGGCGGTGGTGGGGGATCTCCGAGAACGACTGCTCATCCTCGGTTGGCGTTGAGGAAGACGTTGTGGGCCGAGAAGATAATTTCCTCGACACAACTGGTGCCGCCACCGGGCGCATATTCCATGAACACGCACCGTTTCGACATGAGTCAGGATTTCAGCGAGCGGGTGGAGATTTTGCATTTGGGTTTTAACCGATGACACATCCGCGGAATAATGATGCGGCGTGCATCATCACATGCACGGCGGATGGCACTGTCGCCACACAGCAAGAAGGTCCCAGGTTTTCTAAATCTTCCCCCAACGTCTGTGAGTGTGAGAGTGAAGGGTGTGCGTGAGCGCGTGTGTGTGTGTGTGTGTGGCAGTCGTGAGCGCGTTCCCTGCCTTCGTTCTGGGTGCTGGGAAAGGCTTCAGCAGAGCCTCCCAAACACTGTCCAACACTATTAACATGCAAAGCAGCTAAGATAGTTAATGGACGGACGGATGGATGGATGGATGGATGGATGGATGGATGGATGGTGTGATGACATGCATTCATGAGACGATCCAACATCACGTGTAGTTTGATTGCATTTTGCTCAGTGTGTCTTGTGGGTGCCGCTTTCATTTTTGGACTCGATGATCACCTTAGCGCCATTAAATCTGACATTTCGACATAACATGAAGCCCCCCTGCACACCTTTATTACATTGTGATTGCATAATTGTTGCCGTCACCTGTTCCTCCGCTTCGAACGATTCATCTCAATAAAGCGGCGCGTCGCTTCTCCCCGTCCGTGTTCTGTGGCTGCTTAAACAAAGAGGACGCTCCCCTCCCCTCTCTTTCGCGGCACCCCTTTGCAATACAAATGTAAAGGTTTCACTTTCCTCTCAATCAAACGCCCGGCTGACGTCTGCCGTGTCTGTTCCGTCCGTTTGATCTTCGCCTTGTGCCGCCTTTGAAATTTGCTCATGCTAACCTGGAAGCAACAAGGCGGGAGATTTCCGTGGCTCAGACGTTTTCATGTAAGCTAATCTGTGCTGCAAGCCGCCTGTTTGCCACGTCCAGGTAAACGCCCGCACAGGAAGCGCTCTCATCAGCGTCATCTCCGGGCACGGCAAGATTTCCTCAGAGGTTTCGAATTGGCCTCAAGTTGCCAGCAAATTCAAATGAATGATAGCAACATCTCCGGGCCATTCAGGCTGGAAGAAAGAGCGAGCGGCGGGGAATAGAGCCAGGGAAGAGAAATGAGAGGCGTAACAAAGAGGGAGAGAGAGAAGGATGGGCGGCAGGGGACGAGACGAGGAGAAGCGGGGAGGAAGTGAAAGGGAAAAGGTGAGGGGGGGGAAAGAGGATGAGCAACAAACAGGCAAGGAGAAGGGAACACCGGAGCCGGAGAGAGAGAAAAGGCAGAGAGCTGAAAGGGCAGCAGAGATGAGAGTGAATAAGGGGCGAAGGGGAGGGAGAAGATAAAAGAAAGAGGGAGACGACCAGACACACATGTGATCAAATATACATAAGAACTGTAAGGGTACAGAATGAACCTGACGGCCCTGGCGCAGAGAGAGAGACGGAGGGGCCAGAGACGAGATGACAGGGCCGGGGGAAGGAAGAGGGCTGTATTTACATTCGACGGAAAAATATTGAACCACATGACGAGGCTGAATTTATGAAGTGGATAAAGTTCCGCAAGCACCTAAAACTGCCACGGTCCTGGGCGGGAGCCATTTTATAGTCGGGAATCTGCGGCGTGTGAAAAGGGTAATATGTGAGGTAATATGTATAATTTGTGGAGCACAACGTGCCGTTAGTCAACGCTGGGGGTGCTTAAAACAATCGCGACAGCCGGGAATAAAGTGCAGAAAGTGCATGTTTGAAGGACCATAACTACACATGTAACTCCAAGCAGTTCAAAAACAGCCTCAGATTTGCTTTGAGCACACCTTGGATGGATGGACTCCCTGGAAAAACGGTTTTCATTAATGTCGCCTTTTTTGTGTCATGTCTGTCCCACTGCTCCGTTCTGCGGCGTCTATAATGCGGATCCCATTTGGACTCGTTTCACCAGGGGAAGACAGTCCCGGTACATCCGATAGAAAAAGTCACACTTTCCTGTGATTTTTTTTCCAAAGTTTGTTTGTGAAAGTACCACAAGCGCAGCGGCCCCTTGGGTGGGTGGGGGGGGGGGGGTGTTCAGCCTCTGGCCACAGGGGGCGGTAACGATCTTATTAATGGCTGGATGTACAGCGAGGAGGTGACAGCGGAGAGCTTTGCAAGTGAAAGTCTGACAAAGAGGGCCACATGGGAGCCGGGGGGGGGGGGGGGGTTAATATATCATCTAAACACATGAGGCGCTTTGAAATGGGCTGAGTATCAGAGACGGGGGCGAAGGTCGGTTGTCGGTTAATTTTCCATCTGACAATATGAGGTGGGGTCAGCGGGGGGAGTAGCAGAGGAGCAGGCCAAACTGCTCCTAATGGTGTCCCGGCCCCAGCGACCGCCACTGCTCGGTGGAGCCGTGAAATCGGGCAGAGGATGAGATATGTACGTCGCCGCCCGCGCCTGCCAAGCGCTCTCCATTGTTCCGCCGGCCATCTGCGGCGCATACTGTACCTCGCGTTATATTTAGTTTTACATTCCACCGTGCCAAAGCAATGGCTCACGGGCGAGCCGCGGCAGCGCTTCCTCCCTGCCTCCCTGTATCTGCCATCGTTCCCGGAGAGCCCCGGTGTTTACGGCGGAGAGCGTGTCATTTGTGCTCGGCGTCCCTCCCCTGCCTTGGCTGGCTGGCTGCGAACCCCGGCGGGTCACCTCGCCCGCTTCGGGGGAGGGGGGAGGGGGGGGGGGAGGGAACCGCCGTCTCCCTGTCTCCTGTCTCCCAGGCCTGGCTCCTTGCTGGTCCCTCTTCAATCCCCGGCCAGTCCGCCGCGAGGCGATCGCAGGCAATATGAGAGCGGGGCGACACCGAGCAGCGGCTTCCATTTGGAAGGGGGGGGAAAAAAAATAAAAAACATCATTCGGGTTTTTCTGTTTTGCTGACTGTATTCCCGCGTCATGCCCCTAAAACAGCTTGAAGCAGGCAATTCTTCCTGTGCTGGCACAGCACTACGGCAAAGCAGAGAAGAAAGGTGTAGCGCGGGAGCAGACTGAAGGTGAGGAAGCTGTAGTCAAAGTCAGGCTGCACACTCGCTGATGTGATGAGCCTACTGTCAGTCTCAAATTTCCCAGAAGGCCTGTCATACCCTTCGCACGCACACTCCCCCCATTCTGGCGGCATTTCAGTCTCATTCTAAAATTGGAAATGTGCCATTTAAATGAAAGTGTAACTCCAAATTGAGCCCAGCTGATTTCAAAGTAATTATAAATAAATGATCTTAGTCCCTCCGTACGTGCCGAGCCACGGTGAGGAAGGAGCAGACAGTGTCTCGGCACCGCAGTGCCTCCGCTTAATTAACTGCATGTGACCAGAAAAAAAATAAAACAAGTGCAGAGGTGTATGCGGTGTCCTCCATCTACATCATCTCCAAACACGCAGACAGATTACTGTGCCACCGCTCAAGAGGCTGTACGCACTCGGTGATTCTGCAAAATCCAGCCTCAGAATCGTTTCTTTGCACAGCACCAGACGGGGGGGGGTGAGGGGGTGGGGGGGCGAGCATTAACTAGACTGTGACAAGGCTTAAGCCGCCCCCCCCTCCCCGTCCGCCACCCTGACATCAGCAGCTTTACGTTCTGCCCCACGTCGCCTCCAGTCGCTCGGCGTTTGCGCTGTGTCGAGATCGTTCAGACGCGCCGAGCCGCTTCCGCAGTCACCTGGTAATTGGTGATCCCCGACAATTCACCGATAGGCTAGACCCTGCCAAACAAATCCTTTATTACATTTCAATTATAGTCCAGAGGGCGTCTGTCCTATTCAAAACCGTTGTCGATTCCAATCACGGTCAGCGTTACACTTCAGAAATAAACATATTTCGCTCTGTTTGTTCTCATTTTCGTCCCCAGTGTGCAGCTCCCTTTTCACCCACATTGCACCATGTTGGGGAAAAATGGCATCTAATGAGAGCATGCTTCCAAATCAAGTGCGCTCGGTCTGTTCGTCTGACTGGTTTAAAAACAATTCATCTTTGCACTGCGCAGTGCTCTCAAGCAGCGGGTGCCTGGACGCGCTAAGTGACCATAAAATGCAGGCTCAAGTAACACACAGCCACCACACCGACAATGCTTTCATGCGAGGACTGGCAGGTTGTTGGCTGCAGCGAGAGGGTTAACTGTTTGTCCTTCTTACAGCTCCTGTCAGCCTTTTCTGCTCTTTTTTTTTTCCCTGACAAATCCTTTGAACCGCACCAGATCTGCCTCCTAGGTCAGTATTTTTTGGGGGCCTTTATCTACCGTGCCTCGTGTTTCACGGAATTAGCACAGGCATCACACACTTCATCACGATTTGCTTTGTTTTCCCCAGAATAGCTAAGAGATAGAGTATCTGATCTAAAACGTCCACTGGGCACGGCTGATGGACGGCTGTGAAACACGGTGAGTTTTACCCACAATCGTTGTCAGACTGGATCATCTTCCCATCTGTTAAACACAGCCTCCTCCCTAGTTTACATTTAAATAATTATGCAAAAACAATTTAAGAATCTATTCCAAGTCATTTTAATTAATTCTGGGGAGACAGAGAGTCAAGTAATCAGCCTCCCAGGCCCAAATTTTGAGGATTAAACGAAAACACAGACATTTCTTAATATCAGCTCCGAACTCTTGACATGTGGCATTGAAACGTCTCGAATGTGCAAAGCAGCCGTCATCGCCCCATCTCGTTTGGTTGTGACTCATGGTGATTGTGAGGTGGGTGATGGTCCATTACCTGGAACAAAGCTTCCCTGGACAACGTCCTTATACGCCCACCAACTGTCATCAAGCTTGGCTGCAATGGGCTGAGCTGCGGGCAGAGACAAACAGGAGACAGTTTAGACAGTCGAACAGGCTTTCAACATGTTCCGCGGGCAGTTTTAAAGAACGCTCTGAAGCGCCCATTAACCTCTATGGCCAGGGACGATAGAGGAAAAGAAAAAAATAGCTGGCCTTTAACGTTCATTAACAGGATTTCCAATCATGAAAATTGAAACTGGATTCTCATCCGGAACGTGACAAAGAAAGTGGGGTTTGAGGCGGTTTTTCAAAAGGCCCAAAGGCAAGACACCTCAAAGCGAGCTAGTTCAAAAAAAAGGGCAAACTTTTAACTGTAAGCCAATACAAAAAAAGTCCAAAATGCAATAAATGAAGCACCACAGAGAGATACGACAAAGGAAACTCTGAACCTACCGACAAAAACAACGCGAGCATCCCGGGAGCAAAGGGAAATAAATGTGTGGAGGACACAAAAAAAAAAAACAACAACAACGGCACAGGGGCACAGGACGCACAGTAGACGCACGGAACAAAGGGACAGGGAAACTAATCGAAAGACAGGACACACAAGGAATCGAGAGCAGGAACGGAAACCAGCTGGGAGGGGACGGCGGGAACTGGCAACAGAGCCAGGCATACAGGCGTGACCAGGTGTGGGCAGACAAACAGAAAGTAAACTAACACGAGGCCCCTGAGCCGAAACCTCAAATCTCAACTTGTATTAAATACTAGTCAGCGAGCATTCGCTGTCACACTTCCCACCTAGGGACAATCTCCATTCAACGAGCATGTCTTTGGACTGTTGGGAGGAAATTGGAAAACCCAGAGGAAAACCCAGCACAGACACCAGGACCGGAGCCGGTCCCCGGACCAGTTACACTGGGAACCAAAGTGTTTGCCGAACTATGCCGCGGTCTGGCTTCGGTTGAAGTTCCATCGGCGTCCATATGGCCAGCAAATATTTGGTCTCCTCCGCTGACCATTGCACAACCATCTTGCCATTTGATGCCTCCGCCATGTTCCACACACACGTTTTCTTTGTTTATTTTACCGCACATGATCCGGATGAACCTGCTGACGTCCAGCTTATGATCGAAGTTCGCTTCGAAAAAACAAGATGTAGTAGAAAAAACAAGATTTATTTGATTGGCTTTTGTGTTTTTTCGGTTCCTGAACACTCTGATTTATGGTGTCAGTTGGTTCCAGATCTGTGACGCACTGAAAACGCCAACTGAAAGGAGCCAAGACCGGGATTGGACCCGGCAACCTCCTACCCGTCAGGTGAGACAGGAGGCTTTGAAGTATGAGCTAAATATAACTCCTCACTCCGACCATCATCCGGCAGATCTTATCCTGGCACTCGTGTGAAGGCTTGGTAACATTTCACGTATCCAGCCCGCTGCCACTCATCAGAGAATTGCATCTGGTGATCCAATACGAAAATAACAACAACAACAAGAAATTATTCTCGGCAACGGCCCTCGTGTGATTTAGATATTACCCTCCACATCTTCCGTTTCGGGGGAGAACTCTGTATCTTAATCAGGTTTACTGATAATATATTTGTGGCAGCATGTAGAAATAGTGAGCCAGGAGCCAGATATGACTATGAGGAGCCATCTTATTGACCGTAATCAGTTAGATTAATTTGGCCTCAGGCTTTAGTCCTGCCTGCACACAGAGGAAGCCTGTTACAAGGCCAGCTAGGAAACATGTAAATAAGAAGCATATTCCTCATCTTTTGATAGAGACTGGAAGCTCATCAGCCTCCTCTAACGCAAACCTCTCTGCCTATGCAAGCACTACGAGGCATGGAGGGCTTTCATACAAGCAAAACAGCGGAAAATAAGCATGCCAGTGCTGTTTTACGTACTACTGTACTAAAAATAAAAAATAAAAAACTCAAAACGAGGCATTTAAAGTGGGTCAGGACGGAGAGCGTCGATGTGAGATGCACGGAGCGAGTCCCCAAGGTGGGCCTGGGCGAGTGCGCACAGCCGCCCCGGAGTGCGCATCACTTCACACGCCGGGGTCCTGTGCGCGCATCCGGCCTCGGGCTGTCACCGGCCGCGCCGTCCAGGCCGCCTGTCTGGCTGCCGAGGCAGCACAATTAAAACGGAGCCGCCAGGGATCTGACAGGTACATCCGAGCAGCGGAGTCGGTGTTACGCCGACGCAGAAGCGGGTCACGCGAACCGAGAGCGGTAACGAGGCTCTCCGGGGGGGGGGGGGGTGCGGGCGTGGAAGGGAGCACGACCACGCTACGTGACCACTGTGAAGGCGCACAGGTGTTTACGAACGAGACTGTTTACCTCGGCGCGCCTAGGTAGGCCTGGTCGGGCCGTGATATTATGATGCATGGTTCAAAGCGGCGATTAGTTTCGGCTGGTGCTCGTTCTGAACTGGATCTTACTCTTCATTATGGTCTAATCTAATTATCTCTCCGCGCGACATATTAATATATAATGGTACAAAAGACGTTGTGTAAAGGGGGGGGTGTTTTTCCACCGACTTCACCCTGAGTGCACTGGAATGGTACAAAGTGGGTAAGATAATGGGCGGGATACAAAAAAACAAAATTTGCGACGGTGCCATTGCGCTTGTTATGCGATTAAAATATATTGAAATAAATGTAAGGCGGTCAACGAGAAAGTGTTGGGCTCATTTCTTTCCGAATATTGCTTTACTGCTCAAATAGCTGCATTTGTCATCTGGCACCAGAACATTTCTACCGCGGCTATACCTGCTGTTTTGCAGGTGGATTTAATTTGTGTAAAATGTGTCATGGCAACACGGTGGACTGGAGGTTTCAACTCCCACTTCAGGCCGAGGGGCCGAGAGAGGTGGCTTGTTTCTCCTCACATGCGCGTGGGGTGTTCTGCAGGTATTCCTGCTTCCTCCCACAGTCCAAAAACAACATGCGTGTTTGGGTCACTGCAAAATGCCTCTAGGTGTGAGTGGATGGTGTGTGTGTGTGTGTGTGCGCACTGGGACGGATTACAGACATGTCCGGGGAGTGTTCCCTGCATACATCTGCACTGTGCACAAATTTAATTCTCAGTAAACCCACTCAGCTACATTCCAGCAAGACTATAATATGATAAAGTTGCATGTTGTCAACAGAAAAGGCACCAGATGATTTTTTTTCCTCGTTGTCTTTACACAGAGGAGACCTGGGGGTGGGGGGGGGGCTTCACACATGCAAAAAGGTCACACCACATAAGCCTCAGATGTGAAAACCAGCAGATTAATAAAAGCTACTCTATATGCACAGAAGCAAGATATCTTACCACTGGCTTTGTACCTGGCTCCCACAGGGCACTGCACATGCTCAGCACCGGCCACACCCATGGTAAGATCCAGGCCGGTGGCCTGTTTGCTTGTTTACATTACAAACTGTGGAGGGGGCTTTCATCTAGAGCCGGTACTTGATGTACTTTTGGGTAAATGAACCTCATCACCCCAGGTTGTTTATGTGTCACTGATGAAAAATGGAGAGGAGCGCTGGCTCGAGTGCTGGAAACTGGAAAAGCGGCTCCTATCAGTTACAGTAAAGATATATCAATTAAAGAGTGGTGTTGCACCATGGAACCATGACCCCCACGACTCCACATCATGGCCTTTTCTTTCTTTGCATGTCCAAGACTAATGTGGTACCAGAGCCTCTTCAGAAATGCCTATGCCAACCACAACCAGATATGAGCTGTGTACTTCCTGCCTGTGATTGAATTTGCCAGGCCAAGAGTCTTGTGCAAACGGATGATTGAGTCACTACAAGTGTGTTATCAGCAGCATCACGATGCTCCCTATTACAGCTCATATCGCCCATGCCAGCACGGCAGCATCACTCCAGATGGTCCATACAGTGGTGCAGTTTTCTTAGGACACTGAGCTTCAGCAGACATGGGCAGCAAACCTTGACTCACTCTATAACGTGGCGATGCCAGGGTCTGACTGGACATATGGAGGAGCTGCCTGGCTGACAGGACCACACCGTACCAGCTCTCTGACATGTTGGCCGAGCTGCTCTGCGGGCCACCGCTGTAAAGTGCTGTGAGCTATGGAGTGTGAGTTCCATCATCTCACTCTGAAATTAACTTATTGGGGGGGGGCTGTTTCTGCGCAAACAGCCAGCTGACAAATACTGTAAGCCACGCACGCACGCACGCACGCACGCACAGCCACAGTCACACACTTGATGTAAGAAGTGAGAGGAGCAGGTGATGACAGGCAGAAGAGGTGTCTGGAGAACCAAATTGAAACATCACTCGGGAGCCTTTAATGAACCCCCAGCCACAACTTTGTTCAGAAGGACAACATCGGGATTCAATTCGGTCGCGTCCCCTCTTCGAATTTGTCTTCCTCTGGAAAAGACAAGCGGCGTCCTCTTACCTGATGACGTGCAGATGAAGTACGCTTGCAGAGTCACAGCTAGATCCCACACGACGCGCATTCTTCGTTCAATTGGCGCTCATTTTCTGCAGCTGTTGCGGGACGTGGCGTCGCGGGGTCGCACTTGCAGACGACACCGCCTAACTTTGAACATCTTTGCCCAGCACCACCCCCCACCCCTACCCCCAACTGCCCCTTCCGACTCCGACACTTCTCCTCTTCCTAGGCTTCCTCTTCTTCTTCTTCCTCTTCTTCTCTCTCTCTCTCTCTCAGCGCGTCTCCCCGGCGGAGGCTCCGAGCTCTGGTCGCTCCAAACGCAACGCGTCTTCCTTCACGTCTTCCCCTTCTCCTCCGTGTGTCCAGTCCGAGGTCCTGTCAGCCTCCAGGCCGAGCATCTTCCTCTACTCCCACTCTCACCCTCTCTCTCTTTCTCTCTCTCTCTCTCTCTCTGCTTCTGGTGCTGCGGCTGCTGCTGGTCGCGTCTCCGGGAGCGGGCGGTACTGGTGCGTCTGCAGCGCGTCAGGCGCCGCGCGCGCACACTTACACACGCACACACACACACACACACACACACACACAGACAGGGCACTGCAGGCACATCTATGCAGAACACTGAACGTATCTGGGTTCGCATTAACTTCGACAGAAACTGTCCACCTGTATAGTTTCGTGCGAAAAAAAACTTAATCAGGTATATCCAAAAATTTATTCAAAATGAAAGTGATCGTCTTGCTGTCTTTGCTAATAAATAAATGACCCGGTTTACTGTATTCTGTAATCTAGTACTTCAGAAAAGCTCCGTATGAACACTATGCATTGACATTATTAGTCTACTTTTATACATGGTCATATACAGCTTTGACTGTGATTCTCTCAATTGGACAGTCAGTTCGCGTAAAACGCAATAAAGCGCATATCTATTGTGTGCGCGCGTGCGTGCAGGTTGCTGGGTTATCTGAAACACTCCGCAAGTGCCTCCTGTGGACGTCGTGCGCCCTCTGGCGTCGGCCTCCAAGAGGAGCCTTCAGATGCGCCGTCAAACAGACAGTCGATGAAAGGGGGTCAAGTTCTCTGTCATCATCATCAGCGCCACCACTATCATCATCATCATCATCATGCTCACTGCATTAGAGAGTGTGAGGACGAGGATCAGAGGATCACGGTCAAGTACCTACCATTTTAAGTTCTTCGTCATTTGTAGTCCGGTGCTAGCCGACAAAAAGCTACTTGGACAAGCCCCTGAGGCTGAATGACATCAACGCTTAGGTTGAAACTGCGAGTTGAAAGTTGGTCACAGTTAATCTATGTGCAGAATTATGACATCCAAAATGAACCGCACTTGAAAGAAACAGACATGGTACGGGAAACTGCAGCGCTGCATGCACTGCATGCATCTTACATCACTGCTTCAAAGGGAGATGAAGAGGTGTTTGGTAAGAGGTGTTTGTAGAATCTAAGCTGCCGAAAACTTTCACTTTTGTGTCTGTATATGTTTTGGCCTCTCATTGCGTGACATGCTAGGAAATATCCAGACCCCTAGAGGGAACCTCTGCTCCCTCGCACCCAAAGGTGTTAATTGATGAGTTTCCAGTTCTTCCCTTGGAGGTTTTCCAGGCACCTGTGGCATCAGGTGATCCTCCCGGAGCTGCTGGAGAGGGGACTTCAGTGCAGCTGATTAAGATTTGCCCCACTCTGTTAACATATGGGAGCTGACAGAAAGGAGAGAAGACAGAGACTGTGGCAAATGAAATCTGTATTTATTTGTGGTGTCGAGGGGATTCTGTCGGCGCGTGGAAGGGTCTCGGCCTGATGCACAGTGAAGTCTCTGTCTCGCTGTATATTCATGGGGAGAGCACGGATTGTAGGTCACAAGAAATTCCAAAGGCAGGATTCGGAGCTCTGGCACATCCTGGAAGGGGAGGAGGGAGAAAAGAGAAGATGTGTCACACTTTTGATAAGTCAGTGATTTATCCATCAGTCATCCGCAAGTCTGCCTCATCCAGACAAACACACACACACATAGGCACACACACGCACACACGCATCTGACACATTTTTCATCTCATTTCACACAGATGGTTTCCTCTCTCGCTGACAGCATGCTGTGAGGATGTGTGAGCTCCAGCTTTGACCTACATTGACATGACTCCACCACCACCACCTCTATGTTTGTGTGTGTGTGTCTGTGTGTGTGTGAGTGTGTGTCCCTCCACTCAGGACTCATCCACACCACCTGTTGCGTCGGCGCTGGACAGCCTTGTTCATCTCCCTCAGCAGAGTCTCCTTGTTGTTCTGCACGTTGGCCTTGGCCGTCTCCAGCACAAAGTCGATCTTCTCCCGGCTGAAAGGAGGCTGGAAGGTGGAGTACTCCTTCATCTTCTCTTTGATCTCCTGCGTGTCTGCAGAAAACAGAACGAGGAGACTCTGATCACACATTACTAGCGAGCGCTCAGCCGAGGTGTTAGACTTAATGGTCGTACGTGACAGGATTGTACATGATATTCGATAAATCAGACGAGGAACGATCTCCAGAACTGAAGGACTTGATAACGTAGCAAACTAGCGCAGGGTGGTAGTAGCAGCTCACAGCAAGAAACACCAGCCGGGTCGGTCTGACGGCCTTCCGGCGCGGCGTTTGCATGTTGTCACAGTCAGACTGACTCTGAGCCAGGACTCAGACCCGGGACTGTGTTACTGCGAGGCCACGGCGTTATCCACCAAGCCACTGCGTCGCCCCACTGTAAGCTAACAAGTGTTAACAAGTAGCGTCAGCGCACGGAACATTTACTGGAGCAACGGGGTCAGCACGGCTTAATCTGCTTGATGAACTTTGAAGACAAATGTTATGAGAGCTGATCGGGATCGTTTCCGTCCCGCGCCTCGTTTGCATATCAAAGGCTGGAGCTTTCTAGCTGCCAAAACGGTTCTGCGAATCGGGGGCTGACTGCACTGTGGGCGATTTTTTTCCTTTTTTTTTTTTTCTTTTTTCCTTCCGCCCGTCTGCTCAGACCTTTGCAGTTGCGCCTGTTGAAGAGCGGCATGTAGACGATGGTGGGCTCCCTCTCTCTCCCCTCGAACACGTACAGGTCCCTGGGCCAGTCTCTCTCCTCCAGGGCCGCGGCGCTCAGCTCCGGGAAAGGCTTCTTCACCTCGGCCGCGTAGTCTCTGGCGAGCGTCAGGGTCTGCGGGGGGAACGGAGGGTGAACGTTCCCACGCCTCGCGGCTTTCTACTGTACGGGCCGGCACAGGCAGGTTCAGAGGCAGCTCTCCTGCCCCACGGGCAACCAGGCTGCTGAATCTCTCACTCAGTTCACTCTCATCCCACAATGCTCGGACCCCCGAGTCCAAATTAACATCTTCACCGCCGCTTCAGTTACTTTAACCATTCAGTGTCTAATTCTTTAATTAGACGCGTTGCGAGCTCAACATGTGAAGGAGAAGTGTAAGAACCTATGGGCAGAGATGAGCTCATATCTGTCCACACTGGAGACCAGTTGAAAGTGAATGTAAAGACTGAGATTACACAAGCTAATGGCAAGAACCAGAGTAGAACTTGGCATAGAGAATAAGCAGGTCCTCAGCTTTTAATTAATACAGTGGCACCTCGAATTGCGAACGCCCTTTGATCCAGAATACAAATCGGGCTTCGAAGAAATTTCTGGCCCATTTAACCCAGTCCTTTTTACACTTATAAACAGCCATATGTTTTAATATTATATTAAAGCATATATTTACACTATATTCGACTGTTTTCGGGGTTGGGGGGGATAAAAATTGTTGTACTTTCATAACACAAAAATGATCCAAGATATGAAAGCCCCTCCGTGACGAATTAATTTCGTATCTCGGGGTTCCGCTCTACAACGATGGTAATGATAAGTAACTATGACAGGACTGCCACATCTTAAATGAATTGCTGGGAATGCATCGATTGTGTCCTGAGTGACCGAGCGTATTCCAGCCTTCGGCGTTGACGTCCAGGGGGCGGGCACACGCGGACACACACCTCAAACATGGTCCCGGCGCTGTACTCCGGCGCGATGATCAGGTCGATGTCTCTCTTGTCTCCCAGAAACGACGGGTAGGCCACGTTGATCAGCAGCCCGGCGTCGATCAGGTGGAAACGCTCTGCCGACCGCAGGCAAGGTGGAACGGAGGAGTCTGCCCGGCGACGGGGGATTTTGAACATTTGAGGCGCAGAGTTCTTGAACTTGTCGACGCGACACGTGCCGCTATCTCACCTTGACAGACACTTTGTGCTTGTACCAGGACTCTTATCGTCTTCTCATGTGAAACATGTAGATTGTTATTGTTGCACTAAGATACCTTTTACAAGGTAGTGTGAATGTTTTGTTTTTCTTTTGTGTCAGTCCTTTTGGACCGAAGATTAATGACCGAAAGACTTAATTACCTGAATACGTCAAGTATTCGTGGTTTTAAGTTGTCACACTGACACCCTGAATGCTACAATCTTAAGGCAATTACACTGGTTTGTTTTCATTTGACTTGTTCGAAGCTAAGTTGCAGGAGGTAAGTCAGTTCTGCTTTGCTCACTTCGCATTTTAGAGCACAGTCCAGAGAGTAGCGGTGGTCTTCTTGTTATTTCTAATGAGGTCGGCGTTCTCACCTGCATGCTGGTAGAGGAAGTTTGCCGTAGTTCCCCACTCCCACTTCACAATCAGCGGAAGAACATGCTTCGTAAGCACAGTCACTTCAGGGGAGGAAATATATGTAAGTGAAACCCACTTCCCCAAAGCACAACATCTCGGGTTGTCTGTAAAATATACCGGTCCTGACCGTGTGTTTTGAAGGCTCCTTCCTCCAGAGTCTGGCTCCAGAGCTCCACTGCCGTCAGCAGCTCCAGACTAAGCTGCTGAAAAAGACTTTTCCTCTCCTCCGAACTCTTTGATTCCACACTGGTGGACATATTCTGATTTACCTTCTCTGTAAAAGATTACAGTCGCATTGACACAGTGGCCGCTGAGAGGTCATTTAATGATTGAGGAGGACCACCACCATCATCCCTCATCATCGTCAACACTACCTTCTAGTGCTTTCTGCAGCCGGTCCAGCTCAGACAGTGCAGTGGGTTCTTTGATGATGCCTTTGATCAGGGCGAGCAGTTTGTCCAGGGTGTTGTATGATCGCAGGTATTCCTCAGCCGCAGCGTCTACATAGCCAGGCACTGACAGAGAGAGAGAGAGAGAAAGTATGAAACCGTGACAGACTCTATACGTGTTTACTAGGCAAGACAGTGTCATATGGGGGTTACCGTTCAGCCAGGGAGGAATGAACTCTCCTAAAGTATCCTCATGAGCCAGCGCAGAGCCAAGAACACCTGACCAAGGTCAACACACACACACACACACACACACACACACACACACACACACACACACACACACACACACACACACACACACACACACACACACACACACACACACACACACACAATGTAACAGTGAGGATTAAGGTGCATGGATTATCAAAAATTCCATAGTCATTTTCCAAGTCCCCCTCATTGCCCTGATGATATTCGGCCCCTTTAAATAGAGCCAACGTTGTTTTCTTTCATTAACTATATTAGTGAAGTGTCGCCAGCATTTTGGTCTCTGGCCAAAAGCCTTCTTCCTCTTTTTACAAAGCACTGCTTTTTGTTTGTTTTTTTTCCTGTTATTCACTTTTATTCACGGTCATGAGCGATTTCACGATCCCCCGCAGGCACGTGTAAAACAAGCTGCCAAATGGCTTAATTTCTCCCTGTGAATAAGTAGAGTATCCGTATCTCCAGTGTTTCCGTAGTAGCCATTCAAAATGTGCCTTTCCAGCTGGAAGCCAGCCGGTTTCCCTCCACTTTCCAGCCGGTTTCCTGCCGAGTTCCAGCAGTTGGAGTCCCGCCTCCTCCTCCTGGGTGTGTCTAATTTCAATGCAAACCTTGTAGCTACAATTGATGACCAGGTGGTGGCGCCTCTCTCACAATATAGACTATGCAAAAGACACAAAGCTCACCAGTGAAGGGGGGGGTGGGGGTTGATAGTGACGATGTGGTGCCATTGAAAAGCGGTGGTGTTGAGAGGATTATTTGTGGGGCAGGGGGTAGAGGCTCTGTCCCCATTCAATGGTCCCCTGCTGCTGCTCCTGTAGAGTTACTGACCCCCAATTTCCCAGTCTACAGTGTTTAGTTCCATGGATGGTGAACTCTTAGTTTGAGGTTCTCGAACTGCTCTGAAAGTTCCCATTATTCCAATAGAACTATTGTTCTTCTGTGTGTTTGTTCTTCTACCACTACTTCTTCTTATAGCCTCAGAATCAGCCCAATGCAGCCTCCTCTCTCCATAAGCCTCCATTCATTTTCCGACCACTGCGATCAAAGCTTTTACATTTACAATTCTACTTGTGACTGTGGCCACAGTTTTCATAGTACGCACGCCAAATCACATCGGGGCGTTCCTGAGACTCTCCCCTGCGTGGCAACACATCCGCCAATCAGATGCCTTCATTTGCGACCCGTCATTTGCATATGCAGCACAAGAAAAGCCACTGCCAGACAGTCAGATGTAGAGTCTACAGTAGAGTCTACGGTGCATACTGTAAAATGACACGGATCAGCAAAGAGAGTTCCAAGCATACATTATACGTCAAATGCGAGCCAATGGGAAAACAACAAAGGAGATTCATCAACATCTAAGAGACCAGGGCATCGAAGTTTCACAAACAACTATTAGAAACCACTACAAGGAGCCACAACCCCGCTATAATGTTCTTTTTACAGTTGAAAGCACAGTTGCATTAGAACACTATGCCAGACAGAGTTTCCACAAGAAGGGGAACTTTATTGCTAAGCCTCAGCCAAAGCACCCAGTGAAGCTTCATGTTTGGGGAATAATTTCCCGGCAAGGTGCAGGCCCCTTGGTAATCTTCGAAGGAATAATGGATCGAAAATACTTTGAAGAGACCGTCCTCAAAGAACACGCAGCACCATACATTAGAACACATTTTGGATCGAACCTTCGCTTCATTCAGGACAATGATCCCGCTGCTGGAGCATACATGGCATCTGAGGGGATCAACTGGGTGAAAACACCACCAGAGTCAGCAGACCTGAATCTCATTGAGCTTGTTTGACACTCCATTCGGACTTCATTCGAAAGGAGGCTTAGCCAGGCACAAAGGAGGAGCTCATCCAGGCCATAGGGATGTTTTGGTGCACAAGAGAAGTTTTGCAACAGAATTGTCTCTGCGCTATCAAAAGTTTTAAAATGTGTTATCAGGAATGAAGGTGGGCATAGAGGGGGAAAAAAGAATACACAAAAATGACTCTTCTTGTCTTGTCTTTGACTATAGATCATGTACATTGTATTTCACTGTATGTTTACACTTACATTTATTTGAATTGAACTTGCTCTATAGCCTCCAGGGTGAACAAAAATGAAAATATGGTAAATCCTGGTTTTAGTCTTCTACTCTTTAGTTTGATCTGCTTGCATTTGCAGATTGGCTGTTGGTCCAAACCAGTCAAACCAGTTGCATTTTGGGCTCTGTAAAGAATTAGTCTGACAATGGGAGACCAAAAGCCAATTAAGTGCTAGACTTCGGAACTCCTTTGTCCCTCACGCCATCTTGCTTAACAACCCTTTTTCTCATTCAACTTGAAATAATGATAAATAATGGGCACTTCCAGAGCAGGTTGTTGTCAGTAAATGACTTTCACTTCGTGTTCACTTCGTATGGATCGGAAAACTTTTTTTTACGTCGGACATTTTGTGCATTTACGGATTTTAGTGAGGAATGCGTGTCCAATCTACAGGTAGAGTACGTTTCGCGGCGTTAAGTTTCACTTTCACCTTTGCCGCCACCTCGCAATATGCAACACACCAGGGCGGCTCAGGAAGCACAGACATACAGCAGGCTGTTTACGCAATGTTGGTGGGCGTTTCTCCCGGGCTGTCGGCCTCTGGGGCGGGTGGAGGCTCCGGACGAGCAGCGGACGTTATCGTAAACAGACCTCAGACGAGCGATCCTTGCCCCTGCTGATGGCTGCCACGCCCCCCCGCCCATGCTGCGCCGTATGCTCGACTGTACAGAAAGGGGCTGTTCAATGCAGAATACGATCTTTTGACCGATTGATGAACATTGAACGACAGTGATTTCGATCTATCGCGCAGTAATTGTGTAGGAGCAGAGGTTGTCGAGGTGTAGGTCCGCGTGTAAAGGAGGGGGGTATGGGCAGAACATTATCACTGCTCCTCCTGGTGGATAAGTGAGATATTGCAGCTGGTTTTCACTCAGGCTGCTTGGGGGCGTTTCTAGTCGGGGCCTCAATAACTATACAGCCCTTTTTTTAATCAATGAACGCTCTCTAGCTATGAACGCACACACACACCTTGCAGTTTGACCATGTCCATCTCCGGCTTCCTCTCCGTCAGCTCTCCACCCTGGAACTTGCTGCCCAGGAGAGAAGTTTCCACGAATAGACCCAGCTCTGTGAAACCAGCCTGGTGTGGACTGACTTCAAACCACTTCCCTGAGAAACACAGTCCACGTTGACACTCCGCACACAGCCAGGTTAGGGTTACATCCTTCGTGTGCGTGTGTGTGTGTGTGTGTGTACCTTCTATGGGGCCGTCTGAGAAGCAGTGTTTCTCTATGGCGCAGTAGATGGGGTAAGGGTTGGTGGCGTTCCTGCCAGCCTCATCAGAGAGGCGTCGCACGTCCATCTGATCGAGCAGCAGAGGTGTCAAGTGACCAAGTACAAATACTTTGTAACTTTACGTAAGTAGAAATTATGGTTATCTGTACTTTCTACTCCTTACATTATAAATGTAAGGAGTTGAAGTGGAAGTGGAGTAGATGCATGTGTTTGTGTGTACTCGTTTCTAACTTGTTGATTACCTGAGTAAAAAGCTTGAGTTGATGCTTCTACAGACGTATTTCTAAACCCTAGTGTCTATACCTGTACTACTATAAATGTGGATACTTTTGACAGTTGATATACGTATCAACTGTTATAAAGTGTTACACGTGCTGCTTTCTGGCTTAGGTGCTGGTACCTGTTTCATGACCCCGGCAGAGGTTAAGACGCCCCAGATGTCAGCGAGGGAGAAGTGCTCCTCCTTCGTCCTCTCCCCCAACCAGGCCAGAGCCTGCTCCAGCTCCACCGTGGGTCCCGACAGCGTCGCCACCGCTGCGTCCAGGTTGTTGCTCCACTGTGGGTCGTTGTACAGCGAGGACATGGACCTGGAGACAGGAGACAGGAAACAGTCCAAAAACACGCATGTTCAGGTCAGTCTGCGGCTCCAAACTGCCTCTACCGCTCTGTGAACTATCACAAAGTCGTCCACACACATGCGTGAGAGTGTTTGCCCTCACCACGTTGACCCAGAGACGCCCCCGATGTAGAGCAAGGCGTCCAGGAGTCCTTCCTTTTCCATCTGGTAGACAGTGCCCACCAGAGCCACGGCTGCTCTCTGGCCCCCGCCCGAGGCCAGCAGAGCGATGTGAGGAACGGTGTTCTGGCAGAAGAGACAACGCCACGATGAAGTCCGATGATGATGCTATGATCCGACCGGCCAGCCGTGAATGTAATCACTCATTGTTCCATGAGTACGGTTTTAATGTTTCCCAGTGACAGCGGTTGTCAACGCGCAATGTTGCGTTACAAACGCGCGACAGCACGAGCGCTTATTTGGCACCGTTTCTCTCCTTTAAGCTCTTTTGAGAGGAATCATATCTGTCTCTCCCCTGCCCTCGGTGCAGGGAAACGAAGCGGCCTTGACGTCCGCTCCCACCCTCTCTCTCAAGCAGGCGCGTGTTTGTGTGAGGCGCGAGAGGTGTTTCTTACCGCGGTGCAGTTCATTCCCAGGCTGTTGAGCGACTCCAGCACCACCTGTTTCCTCTGGTGAACATACTCCTGTTCTCCGGAGCACAGAGACTGGGGGTGATGGATGACTCTCTGGAGACAAACACGCAGGGCAAACACAATTACATCGCAAATAATAGCAAGGCATGCCACTCAGGTTTAGAAATGCTTCACGTAGAAGTGTAACGAATGGCAGTACTACATAAACTCCAGTGGTTGACCATACATCAAAGACGTGATAAACAACAGTTCTTTACAGAAAATCTGTAATGTAATCTAACTCCAAGTTATTACAAATGACACAGATAGATAGATAGATAGATAGATAGATAGATAGATAGATAGATAGATAGATAGATAGATAGATAGATAGATAGATAGATAGATAGATAGATAGATAGATAGATAGATGGATATATAGATAGATGGGTAGATGGATAGATAGATAGATAGATAGATAGATAGATAGATAGATAGATAGATAGATAGATAGATAGATAGATAGATAGATAGATAGATAGATAGATAGATAGATAGATAGATAGATAGATAGATAGATAGATAGATAGATAGATAGATAGATAGATAGATAGATAGATAGATAGATAGATAGATAGAACAGATAGATGTATAGATAGACAGAAATCTGACCTCAGGAGCAGCTGTGGTCCCCTCCATGTTCTCTACTGTTGCTCCCAGTGTTGCTGAGGCTATGAGTAAAACGGAAACCAGAGCGGCTGAAAAACTGGTATCTCTAGTCTGCATGTTGGGACAGGGAAGTGACCGTTACTGTCAAAATAAAACGCCAGCGAGTGGCTCCGCTCTGATTTCATCTGCAGCTCTGTCTCTCTCTCTGAGGGGCTCGCTGCTTTTTACGGGGCTTTTCCTCCCCTGTGAGGGGCTGCTTTGGGTAATCACTCACACCGAGCGTTTCTTTCTTTTTTTCTCTTTTCACACATGGATTCTAGCACAAGCTTGCTTATTGCTACCATGTGTTGGCTGCTTAGGTAAGTATTTCCCAAGAAGGAGGTGGAAAAACAAGAAGCATGAAGGTTCTGTGATCACACACACACGCATTGGTTCATTCCTCCTCGCAAAGCTGTTATCTGTCAAGGATGTGCCGGGCCTCTGGGTAAACAGCTTTTGTTCTGATGTTTAATCAATAGTATCATGAGTTCAAGCAGCCAGACTGCGTCGGGAGAGCTGTGATGGCCGAGTGGTAAAGGCGTTGGATTCGAAATCCAATGGGGGGCGCTCCCCCGCGCAGGTTCAAATCCTGCTCACAGCGTCCTTATCTGACCTGTTAGGGGAAGAACTGGACGGTGAGTTCGGCCTGTGCCAGGGTAAGACCCACTAGATAAACCTTGAAGACTGTGAGATGATCCGTGTGAGCAACAATAGAGGGAGAGTGCAGATAAGCTCCACAACTTCGTACTGCTATTTCTGAAATATTACAAAGTTGTGCCCATTTGGTCCTCAAAAGCTGATTTAGTGAAGTTATAATGACATTTTTTTTCCTGCAGAGGATTACGGATTATCACTGGATTTCAGTTTATTGTTTGCTGCGCAGCCACAACCTAACTGTTCTGCTTCACTCTCGCTGCTCTCACACTGTTGGGTTTGGCTGATGAAAAGCCCTAAACCCCCCCACCCCCCCAGCGAACAGTGCCAGCTCAGCACCACATCGTAAACACACACACACGGCTACAGATTGGACGGACTCGAGTTTCGGCTCGGTTCACTCTGAAACACAATCTCTTGGCTTCCACTCGAATGGAAAAGGCTGTGAGTAGTGCACGGGGCCTGTGTGGCGAGCTGAGGAAAACCGACATTTCACAACGTCTTCTCCAACCTACCGGAGACAGGAAGATGAGGACATCTATGCCCCGAGGGTCTCAGGGGTGTTTATGTGACACTTAGTTAGTCAGAAGTCAGTTGCATAATTCTCATCCGATTTTGCCATCTTAAAACTGGCACGTTGGCCAGTCGCAACTTATCAATTCTCTGTCTTCAGACTTGGCTTTGTTTGCTCTTTGGAAATCATTTCCTCTCTTTCTAAACAGTGCAACAGTCGCAGAGGCTTTGACGGAACGTTCCCAGAACTTTGTCGAGGCAGGAAGTAGATTAGTAGAGTAAAACATGAAGTCCACCGTCTTTGCATTGTTTCCTCCCGTGTGTGGGGAAACGCCTCATGTTCCCTCTGTGTTCTGTACGATGCCGAGTCGTTCCTGTAACTCTCCGGAGGCAGGGAGCCTGGGAATTGAGACGCATCACCATCTGACAGATTACTGCCACAGAGCGGGACGTTCACAATCTTGGTCGTTGTTTGTTTTTGCTGATAGCACGTCCGTCAGGGGGACGTGGAGAGCATGTAGATGTACGCGGCAGGGGACGTGCCTCGTGTGTTTGCCATTCGTTCCGTCTCCTCTTGTACCTTTCTGACGTCCGCGCAGCCATAGCAGGCATGCATTGGGGCGGGACATAAAGAGGACAGGGCCTCTGCAGCCGGTTCACACCTTGCGCCGACCCCCGGGCTACTCTGCGTCCTCCGAGGATGCTGTGTGGGAACGTGAGCCGGGCTGCAGGGCTGCTCTGTGCCTGCGCTGTGATGCTGGGCCTTGAGGGACAACCTGTGGACACCGGGGAGGACACGTCACCAGCCGCTCTTCAGATGGAGGAGTCGTCCAAGGCCGGCTCACCTGCAGCTCACGCACACAAGGAGTCAACAGACAGCGTCAAGGTGAGTCGGTGAGAGGGATCCAGCTGTAGGTGTGTGTTCATGAGGTGACTCAGCTGAAATGTCTCGGCTGGTTAACATCCCTCATTTATCGGCTCCTGTCAAACCTGTTAAACCTTCGATGTAGCTGAGGGATCGGCGTGGATGAGAAATGGATGGAAATGTTGGACTGCATAGTGTTAGTGTTCAGTTTTAGGATCATAAAAAAACATAATCCGATGTTTTATATTTACCTGATTATCCACACTGTGTGTATTGGTTTACAGTACGGACGTATCGTAACATTTAAGTGTGTGTGTGTGTGTGTGTTGCAGGGTTACGTGCGTCAGTCCCACTCGCTCTCTGCCGCCGAGCAGGAGTTTGTCCTCAAGAGGAAACAAGTGATACTGAAGTCCCTCACCAGCCTGGGCATCCAGTGCAGCCTGGTATGACCGAGGAGCTGTGACTGTCATCCAGAAACACCATTGTTGTTCACACTCTCACATTTTCCCCTCTCGGCCTCCCTCCCAGGAATCGCTCCCTCACACAGCCCTCTTGGCTTCAGGCGGGGGTCAGAGGGCAGCAGTGGGGCTGATGGGATCCCTCTATCAGATGGAAAAGGAAGGCCTCCTGGACACTGTGCTCTACCTGGCAGGGATCTCTGGCTCTACCTGGTAACCGGAATAACAACAGCACTGTCGAACTTCATCGAGAGACGAAGCTCGTGGTGGCTTGGTACAAAAGCCTGAATGTGCTGGTTGAATAAAATGATAATTCAATTTAATGATACAAATAATTATAGTATGGAATTATAGTATGGGGAAAAATATAGCATGAATGAGCATTGCCAAATTTGAGTTAAGATAAGAGAAATTACATCCAATTCAAATTCACAGTCAAACTGTGTTGTTCTGATTTGTTTCTCTCTCTCTCTGTCTCTTTCTCTCTCTCTCTCTCTCTCTCTCTCTCATTCTCTCTCAGGACCATGTCCTCCCTGTACGGCGACCCACAGTGGAGTGCCAACATGGACCGGGCAGTGTCCGGCCTGTCCCGGAGCCAGGGCGTCAGGCCCGAGAAGGCCCTGGCCTGGTTGGCCGACAGAGCCGAGGAGGAGCACTTCTCCCTCAGTGACATCTGGGGGGTCATGACCTCGGCAGGGATCATGAACCAGGTGACGCACACGCCACCTCGCACGGCAAAGCTGTATGAGCTGAAACGACGGAAGTGAAAGAGATAGAGACTCTATTCACCCTTCGGGAAATATGATCATATGCTCATACCACAATTCTATATCATATTGATGTATATTTAGTTGTTCAGCCACTTTGAGGCTACACACTACAACTCTGCAGACAATGAAGAATATACTGAAACCTATCATGAATTTACATCTGTTTTCAGGGTGTATCATTTGGAGGACCATGTTCTCCTCGGCCATTTCCTTTGTTACAGTACCAGAGACTATTTCTGGCCTGAACATCCTCCAGTTGTGTGCTCCGCTCCTTACTTGTACGTGCATTAGAGGAAAAATACACGTTTGTGTGAAAGCCACATCCATTGTATGGACGCTGGACTCTGTGACTTGCCTTTCCCACAACACGAGCTGGGATAAAACTGTGATTATTTTGCATACTTAGTATTCCACTTGGGGTATGGCTGTAGCTACTCTTCCTACAAGGTATACAGGTCCTGGCACCTGTATAGCTGGTCTTGTCACATGACACATGTCGCACGTCACCTCCTCTTGTTTACCAAACCAAACACTTCAAGTGGCCTCTACTTAGCGTGATTAGTGCAATGTATCCTTCAGCTAAATTGGTACAAACAACTTGTGTTGTTTAGCAACCACAGAAGGTTTTTACAAGACGTAGAAGAATTAGTAATGATTACTCAGAAGTTTAAGTAGAAACAAAATCTGGCTTTCCAGTAACTCGCCCTACTGTTATGTCGGTGGCTCTAATTTGTGTGTGAATTAAAGCTGATAGCGCAGGCTCATAAATCTCTGCGCAGTCCGCAAAGATCTGATTTTGCATTTGAAGAAAATATTAATTACTTTTCATTGTACTGGCTTTAACTACACAGGCCATATTCACTTTCTGTTCTTTTATTTCCCCCTAGTCTAGTTTCTCTAAGCCTCAGGCCAATGCCAGTGTGAAAAGTATTTCTCTCCCCAGCGTCTCTCGTATACCAATTCTACAATATCTTGTTTGTTCCAAAATCATCACCCAAACTCTCCATAACAAATATGATCAGTCAGACTTCTTTGAAAGCCTCCCCGTCGCTGTTTGATGTGGACTTGAATCCACAGGTAAATCACACTTCAAGCAATTCAGACCCATTTTCTCACCCATTGCTTTTTGGGTTTTTTTTGACAGCTGGACGAGCGGCGTCTGTCTCACAACGATGCAAGCACCTTCAATCCCTACGCCGTCTACAACGCGGTGGACAAAAACTGTCTGCAGCGGGGCCCTGAGAACGGTAGTGATTCGGAGCTGCTCGAAAGCCCCACAAACACCATTTTCGGGAAGATTTACTGTCACCTTTCTGGTCTCAGGTAAATGGTTTGAGATTACTCCTCATGAGGCCGGCTTCACAGAGCTGGGCCTTTTCATCAACACTTCCCATCTGGAGAGCAGAGGCCGCAGAGAGGCAGCTGCAGGCAGAGGGGCGGAGATGGACATGGTGCAGCTCCAAGGTGTGTCCGCCTCCTCTGCCCCGGGCTCCAGCGTTGTATTAAGAGCACGTTATTTTAAGGCGTCACGGCTCATGAGTGTCCAAGTCAGTTTAGAAACATGTCGGAGCACATGATGTGAAATTATAGGTTTCACCAGACTATCATATTGCCATTTTAAGCTCCCTAGAAAGAATATACCCTCCTTTTGCACTTTAAGCTCAAGTTATCTTTTCCTTACAGATGATATTTTCGCAAAACCTCATTATTTGTTCTTGCATGTTTCTTTCGTGGAGACACTGTGTATCCCATAGCCATACATGTTCTCGATCTCTTGACTGTATACAATGCTGTTCAAATAGTGTTGGTGTCCAAACGTTTCAGCTACTGTGACATGCTTTACCCGTATGTCAAAGACTGGTGTCTGCTTTGTCATGCAGGAATAACAGGCAGCGCTTTGGCAAATGAACAGAGCCTCCAAGATTATCTGCCTGACTGGCTAAAAGGTGATATAAACAACAAAACAAATGTGTCTCAAAATGAGCAAAGGAGCGGCTGGACATTTTTATGCCGTGGAAATGACAGGCTGTGTTTGCACTCAGGTCTGACAGCGGTCACCGATGAAAACAACTTACAGGACTTGGTGTTCCTCTGGACTGACGGTACCGGGTTACGCTGAACCGCGGCCAGTTAATATGCATCCCGACGGTTGGCCCGGTGTGAACACCGCCGTGTCCCTTTCTGTCTCAGTGCCGCAGCAGGTCAACAGCACCGGGGACGTGCTGGACGGCTACATGCGTTTCCAACACAGTCTTTTGAAGCTGACGGAGCTGATCGGGGAAAACACAGAGGATCCCACGGTTTTATCTGGACTGAACGACCTGCAGAAAACCCTAAAAGGTGGTGACGATGGTGATGGAGACGATTGTCGACGGTACCATTAGCGACCACATTAACACTTCATCCCTTTGAATTCATGTTTTGTTTTGGGGTTTTTTTTCTCCAGGACATCTGAACCTGAACCCGTTTGCATCATTTCGTAAGAGGAGACCAAAGCAACAGGGGTGGATCTTAGAGCAGTGGCGTCAGAACAGAGAAAAGTTTCAGGCTGCGATCCAGGACCTGGATGATGGACCAGTGAAGAATGGTGATCTAACAATCGCAACATCTTGTTCTCAAGACAGTACTTACATTGAAGATGTGGGCTGTACCTCCAAATTTTAAACATTCCAGAAGCTAAATGGTAAATGTACCTTTAAGGAGTGTAAGTGACCAAAAGCCAAAGGTGTCGTTGACACCTGCTCATCCAGAGTGTCAACCACCGATTCAGGAACAGTTTCATTGTTCAGTATCTTTCCCAAGGTCGCTACACTGTGGCTGAAGTGCATCTTGTCAACCACAGAACTTGGACAAACTTTGAAAACACTTCAGAAAACTTTACAGCGTACAGCACTGGCACTCGCTGTGGACATTCATCTTCTTAATATTCCTACCACTGGATCAAATAACAGGATGTGCATGTCAGGATTCCATATATATTGGTGGTGGGGGCAGCATCTGACTGCTCAGAGATCAATATGAAAAGCAGTGTAAAATATAGAATTTTAGATGTTTTTATGGTGGGCTGAATTGATGATACAGAGCCCCATAAGTCAGGTCAGCACTTCACTAGGAGTGTTTATCCATCTAAGGAAAGCAGGTTCAATATATATTCCCCTTTTAGCTCTGTTTTGCCTTCCATCATTTTGAAAGTTTTGGGCTTTTTTCTGCAGTCTTCTGTTTGGAACTTACTTTGCTGCCCCCAAGTGTTGGACGATCAATAATGCAGCTTCAATCTGTCCTTCAGCTACAGTAACTGGTTTCATTTGGACGTGCTGTGTTTTCTCAGTCTCTCAGCTGATCCAAAAAATCATCCCCCTGATTTTGAAGTGGGAATGGGGAACGACTGAAAACTTCCTCTACCAATACAAAGGTGAATTGTTGGCACTACGATACTCGAGATCTGTGCAGTCGTTCCATTCAAAATTCACCAAACAGAAGCCACGGTATGAGACTGAACAGTTTCCATACTGATTCTTGTCGATGGGAAGATGCTGCTGTGCCGTCTTGCATCAAACATGAAGAACATCTGCAGCTGATGGACGCTGGTCTGATGCTCAACCTGCCCTTCCCTCCCTTCATGGGAGAGAAGAGAGACACAGACCTCCTCATTGCTCTGGACTATGGAGCACAACCTGCCTTTGAGGTGAGACATTTCCAGAAAGAGCGATACCCCAGCAGACACTACTGTCTGGTACACATTACAGTCTGAAACTGTCCTCTTTGCAGATTCTGACTCAGGCTGGGGACTACGCTGCTGCAGTGAGGAAACCTTTCCCTAAGATAGATGTCAAAGCCCTAAAGGAGAGAGACTGGCCCAGGGACCTCTACGTGTTTGAGGGGAAAGAGAAGGAGCCCACCATCATCTACATGCCGCTCTTCAACAGACACAACTGCAAAGGTCTGGTTCCCACGAGCTCCACACACTCGACAGTCAACCAGATGTGGCCGTGACCACCCATGGTTTTTATTCTGGGTCCAGATGCAGAAGAGTTAAAAGCAAAGATGGAGGAGTACTCCACCTTCCAGCCTCCCTACGGCCCGGACAAGATCGACTTTCTGCTGGAGACGGCCAAGGCCAACGTGAAGAACAACAAGGAAACTCTGCTGAGGGAGGTGTTCAAGGCTGTTGTTAGGCGTTACCAGAGGTGGAGTATGACGGTGTTAAGTGGACCGTCAGATTTTCCTCATTTTTCTCCCTCTATTATTTCTTCCTCATTTCTTCCTCAGTCTTTTCTTATTTTGTGCTTCATCCTTTTTTATGTTTTTATTTTTCGCCTCCTTCCTCCCCTCCGCTCTCTCCCTCCTCTACTTCCTCTCATTCCTCCCCTTCCACCTCTACACATTCCTCTTCCCCTTCTTTCAAATGTGTCTCTTTTGTCTTGAGCTCCTTCCTTCCTCCATCCATTCCTACCCACCCTAATTTCTCCTCTTGTTCTCCTTTGTTCTCCAGGAACGTCAAGTTGGCTGGCGTCTAAACTTCATGGAGTTCTAAACAAGAAATCTGATAGAAAATCTCATTCAGAATTATACTTTTTATTAAAAATGTGTTTCATACTGTTCCTTATATTTATTCAATAAAGATATGGCAGTGCAATCAGAGCTGTGTTCATGTGTGCATGCAAGCATTCATATTCATCTAACTAGTTGATACAGCAGAATTAAACACTGGAGGCACCTTTCATATTGAATAAAACCCATTATCAGAATCATTACACAGAGATAATATAGAGTATTACATATGTGGAGCTATGTCAGGCCCTCCTTATAAAAAAATGAAATGAAAAATAAATTAATCGCCATTGACTCTCACCCTTGCACCTTGGCAATGCACCTTTAAAAGAATGGCGCTGGGTAGTGTTTAGATGGTGTGATCCCTGTTATGCAGCCTAAGACTGTTGACATATATTAAAAAAAACATGGACTTATAAACACGGACATATATAAGAGTGAACTTTGTGAAGAGCAAGCACCAACCAGTCAACATGCTCACCCGGCTAGAGACCTGCGAACATGGCATACTTGTTTTTGTGCAAACTGACCTGTTTTCTGCACTGGCTGACACTTTTGCACAAACTTTGCAAAGCAATGTTTGAAAAGTGCAAGGAAACAGATGGAGCAGCCCAAGTCACCTGTCATCAACAACTGGGTCAGAGAGGATAACCCAGCACCCAAACCGAGTTCCTCTGCCTTCAGCGGTATCAAGTCCACCCTCCTCTCTGCAAGATGCAGCCATGAGCATGATGGTAGGTAGCATGCTTGGATCGTTTTCCCTCACCCATCTTGTTTTCTACTCAACCTGCAGGGCTGCAAAGTGTTCAATGATATTCAAAGTTATCACAAACTGTTGAGGTTAATCAACTGTGTAACACATGCTGATTAATTCAACAAAAGCTGATTAATTAACACTTCACACAAGGAAGCTTAACAAGTGTCACTTAAAATAATTTGCAACATACCTCTACTCTAATAGCTCAAGCAGTGAAACTCAAATCTATTTTAAACCAGGGCCTTTTTTCCAAGGGGGAGAGTAATACCAGCACCAGTGTTTCCAGTGCTTTCGGTGGTTGTCATGAATTAGCAGTGGTGTTCAGGACTTGATGCTGCACAACGTCAAACCTGTACATTTGTACTCATTTGTACTCGCGTGTTTCTCGTCTTCAGGTCCGTGAAAAAGGCAGAGAGCGGCCACGTGGTGGCTGCACAGAGGAGAGGGCGCTGAGCAGCCGTTGAATGGCCAGCAGGAGACGCAAAGAGGAGGAGCAGCGTGAGCACAACCACAGGTGGAGCAACTCTGCTGGGAGACGGGCAGAACCGAGCTCCCCCGGTGGACAGACGTCTGACCTCTGCTGTGAGATCCAGTCAGGTGGAGTGATACAGAAATCTTCAGGGCATGATGGTGAACATTCTTGTACTTTTGTTCTCAACAACTGTTTTTTCTTGTCCTGTCTTCAGGTGACCCAAGAAAACTTGAGACGGTTCATTCCCAGACCCGGTTGCAGGACTTTGTGAGGGTCTAAGGGCAGGGGGTGTTCACTATGTCACTTCTCTGTGTACATAGGTTCTCACTTTTGTAAACGGCACTTAAAATAAATAAAACCCAGACCCAGTGGCACAGAGATGGTCTCTGACCTTTGAGCTGTAAAAAAAGAAAAGAAAAAAGCTGTAGTAGACAAAGTGACCAGAGGAGGGCAGCAGATTCATGTCCATCTGTCATGGCACGTCACAAGTACAAGGGTACTTGTGGTTAGAACAGATAAAGGTGGCAAAGTTTGTGGCTGGTTGTGTAGATGGATGGCAGGTTGAGTAGATGGATTTCATAAGCACACATACTGTCAAAACCCGGGTCTTTCTTGCCGTGAGGCAGCAGTGCTAACCACCATGCCACCATGTCACCGTGCAGGGAGCCCTGTGGACACTTTGGATTTCAGGCAGAGAATACATCTATATCCTGCTCGCTATGCCATGGCCTTCGACCAGAAGTCGCTCCAAGTCTTATCTGTCGTCATAAGCTCAATCCCGCTGGCGTAATAACAGAAGCTGCAAATGTGGCGGACCTAGTTCTTCTTTGAATGCCATGCGCGGTGTTTCTCATCGTGTAAAATCCACCCTGCCCTCTAATTACGCTGAAAACCCGAAGTTAACGACGACGCATGTGCGCAGTCGTGGCAACAGCCGAGAGCGTGGCGCAGCGCTCGGCCTGCTCTCGAGTAACAGATGCGTCTGCTTGTCCTGGAGCAGTTGCCGCTAAGTAGAGCTCGTTTTGTTCGTCCGATTGCTCGCGCTCCGGTCTGTCCTCCGTCACGCGTTGCGCGAGCAGCCCGAGTGATGCAGCAGAGCGGAAACAGAAAGCGAGGCTGTGAGGCCGTCCCTCCAAATGACTTGCAGAATTTACTGGGCGTAGCGCGAGACACTGCCTCCACCTCTCTCTCTCTCTCCGTTCTCTGCACTCATGTCCACATCGCTGTTATCACAGTTGCCGGTCCGCTCTCCCTCCACTCAGCATGATGTCAGTAATTGGAGATTTCGTGCCCAATCGTTATAGCTGTGAGAGCCAGCGAGGTCCTGGGAGGGCAAAGGTCAGAAACTGAGCCACCATCTGCCCCCCGCGATGACCGAAACCTAAATCTGATCCCGGACTCTGTAAGAGTCCAGCACATCTACACCACTCACATGGACACAGCAGCTTCTTTTTCCAGCACTTTATTGTCATCGACCTGGCCCGGGCTGCCAGCTTCACCGACTCGGGAGCCTTCTCCCGCACCTGTCTGTGGGCTCTTCCCCACTCAGGCACAGCCTGGCTTCATGTTGGGCTGATTGGCCAACTCAGCTCACCTGCTGAGGCCAATCAGCCCACCTGGCACTGGATGTACCCGGGCTGGCCCGGCCCCGCCTCCTAAGAGGAGGCCATGAGGCCAGGCCACGACCACAACCACACACTGTAATGGATATCTGTCTGTGAATCCGTCCGTCAGACGGAGCATGAGATCATTATATTGCTTTAGAAGTTTACACCGGGCGGCTGAATGGCTCTAATATAGCAGCACATAAGGGTGGATGTACTGGAGGATCGGTGGGAGGATGTGGCAACACGGCCGCAGTTCTATGTTCGTTCTTGGGCTGGAGAATGAAAGGTGAAAGTGGGCAAATGGAATTGGTTGACTTCCCATTTTGTCATTGTGTAGAGGAGGGATTAATCCTGCAACAAAGTGGGTCTTTCAGAGGGCATGTGAGTGTTGCTTTAACACAAACTGAAGACCATTGGAGTCGCATGATCACATAAAAATATCATAAGATTATCCTGAGTCTTGAAAGCAAATCATATTCTTGTCAAGATTAGAGGAATGAAAACCCGACTTTAACAAAATCTGCACAAAGAAAAATGAAGCTGCAATGATCAGCCGATTAGTCGATTAGTCAATCAAAAGGCAATTAATAGAACATGAGACAGGGTCCGCGTTTTCACAGTTTTTCATAGTTGATTTAATCATAAAAATAATGCTTTGGAAACAGCATAACTATCAGGGTCAGTGCTGATCATATGAAGCCGTTCTACATACACATATATGACGTCCTTGCAGGCTGCGCGGAAGCCATGAAAGGTCAGTCCGAGGAGAGCGTGTCACGTAGCAGTGGACATCGCCATCGTCTCAGGCGGCGTCTGACTCACCCGACTCGCAGCTAATCCCAAAATGGGCACACAGAAGCCGGGGTGTGGATGGAGAGGAGGCAGGTCACACACACACAGCCCGGCTGCTCAGCTGTCACAAGCGAAGCCTCTCCTTCGATTACGCCCAAGCCTCGACATCCTTCACAGAGGCCGAAACGACTTATTTATTTATCTATTTTACGTAACAAATCCGATGGTTGAATCGGTTGATATCTTAATGGTGATCACTCTGCTCTCTGGACTTGAGGCTTTGTGCACATTTTCAGCCTCTGCGTGCGTGCGTGCGTGCATGTGCTTGCGTGCATGTGTGTGCGTGTGCAGCCCTGACGTCCTGCGCTGAACTCTGGGGCGATCGTGCCTCCTTTGTTGCTGCGGAGAGCCCGGCCCTGGCAGCGCATTAGGGGCATCAGACTCAGTGACCTTGTTGCAGAGCCTCGTTTACAGAGGCCCCGGGGGCAGAGCGCTCCTCCACACGCGCGTCCACCACTCGGAGTCATGTTGCCCTCTGTCGTCTCCGATCTCCGACGCTCCCCTAAATGTGCTTTCCTTGTTCCATCTCCAGCGAACATCCCTCCCGCATCTTTGTGGCACATATTTTCTGCCAGGGTTTTTTTTTCTTCTCCTTTTCTTTTTTTGGTTTGTCACTTTATTTTCACTGCTCGCTTGGGCGCTTGTGCAATTCTCGCACATTTTCTCTCTCTCTCTTTTTTTTTTATAGAAACCCTCTTTTGACATTGAAATCACCATTGTCAAATTGGTGCATCGCCGAAAGCACCCGTTTTTGGTTCGGTGCAGTGAAGTGCGGCCATACAGAAACGCAGCCATTTTAGCTTGTGGCTCCAAAGTCTTTATTTACGTCTTTGACTCAACTTATCCGTGTAAACAGTTACAGACAGTTCATCGGCATCAGTCCGCCGGGCGGGTGCAAACAGTTGATCTGAGGGCAGCGTGGCAGGACGCGAGGCCCGGGCACGGACACGGTTGTCATTCATCGACCGGCGAGTTGACGGCATCACCAACCCACCGACAGCGATGAATGTGAACCGGAAACGTGCACCTTTAAAGCTTCGTCCCAGGACGGAGATGTCGGTTAAGGAGGGACGACGCTGTACGGAGCAGTGTGGGGCAGCCAGCGTGATTACGCATACGTCCCACAGTGGGTCGGGGTTGGGGTTGGGGTTAGCTGTCCCAGTTTGTCATTATCTGCATGATTTGTCATTATGCGGGGCAGGAATCATTCCAGAGTCTTTCATTGGGCGCGCCAGGATTATTTTGGCAACCGGGTCCCCACAGTTGCAACATCACCATCACATCTTCAGATTGTCTTCAGAAACAGACGGTTGCGCCACAGTGTCACTTTTGTGTCACGATTGGGAAATAAAAATTGGATTTTGACAGTCGGCAAAACAACAATTGATACAGTGTTTGGTGGTTGGAGGTTCTTCAGCACATGAATGGAGCACTTGAAACACATGAATGAATCAGGTTAAAAAATGAATATATGAATATATATGAATGAATATAACATGAAAATGAGGGTTTGTTTATTCAGAGTAAAAGAAACTATTACTCACAGCCCTGAAATAAGGAATTATAACAATAGTCTGCACACAATATTCAAATGGTAAGATCAACTGTCTTGATAAAACTGATGAAGAAGCCTTTTTTTTACTTTTTAAGGGTGTCATAACACAAATGGTAAAATGAACCACAAAACAATTCAGCGACTAATCCAGATAAAAGTTCTAATGACAAACTATTACTCCACATGGTTTCCTCATCTGCTTTCTGTTAACTTCTGCCTGTATTTCAAGTTAAATCTCTGAAAGCAACTCTTGTGTTTTTATGGAAATCACATGTCAACTGCGTTCCGAGCACCATCCTTTTATGTGGTGTTAACGCTGAAATTCCTTGAAAATGAGGTTGAACTTGAGTGATTTAAACAGGTAGGCAGACTGTTTCAATTTGTGTCAAAGTCATGTCACATTTTTCAATTCGGAGTCACTGAATACATTTTCAATGGTCAGTGTCAGCTTTTGATCACAGGAAACAAGCAGGTGGCCTCGACCTGCCGGATCTAAGTGGAATGCAGCCATTGTGTAAGTCCAAATTGCCTCCAGCGTGCCACAGAAACGCGGAGGCTCGCGGAGGCCGTCCTGCACGCGGCCGAGCGCGGCACGTGTGGCTTTTCCGACTCGCAGCGGGCTCAAGTTTGAGGGTACATTCAACACTCGATGGTTTCCCTGAGTCACAAACTCACCGACAGCGTTGAATGTTCCCCACGACTTGAAAAACTCGGGCTGACAGCGGGCGGACAAGCAGCCTGTCCCGCAGCTCTACGAGGAGCGGGCAGCCGTGACAGGGCCGAGCCGGGAGGACGCCAAACGAGAGGAGACAAGAGCGGGGCAGGTGCACGCAACGGGCTCCAGCCATGCTAGTGGCCGCCCAACCCACACCAAAACTGCCTGGGTTGCTAAGTGAAATAGAGGGACTTAGGTACGCCACGCTTACATTTAAACATGGAGAGATAAATGCATAACATTTGAGAGGTGACAAAGAAACTGGACTGTTCTTTCTTATCCGGGGGGCCTGGAGGGGATCGTGCCACAATTGGTCGGGATTCACTTTGACTTCTTTATCAGTGGAGTCCAGATTCCAGACTAATCAGAGTTCTGGGTTTAGGAGCATCTTTAAAGCTTCTAATGTGCCAATTTCTGACCTCGAATACAAGGAAATGCTTGATAGAGTGGGAGATCTCTTACCATCTCTCAAAATCCTCTCAGACCCACACTGGGCATGGGGTGTTGGGGAAAGCTCACTCTGACTTTTCCTCCTTCCGCTGTGTCAGGTAATGTCACAGTTCTGGGTTAAAGCTGCTTACCTTCACTGCACAGTTGACATCACAAGCACACCGGGCGAGTTTCCATCTGAAACACACACACATGCGACAGATATTTGGCCACAAACATTCAGATGTAGTTGATACATAAAATCAGACTTGATCATATTGTAATGATGCTACATCAGTACATGTAGAGCATCCAAACTCATCTAGTAGGTATGAAGAGCCAGTGAACACAATGTGTTGCATTTTTATTAAACAATTCTTTAGATATTTACACGTGAATTTACTTCTTTTACAAACATATTGATACGCGGCCTGTGCACGAGCAAAGCAATGTGTGGCCGCACGGTGAAACCTACACGCTGCCATAAGCTCGTAGTAAGGCTGCTGCTGCCGGGCTGATTGTGTGCTGATGGAGGAGGGGGTGAAAGGAGGAAGGGGAGTCAAGGGTGACTGGAGAGAATAGGAAGGGTGGGTGGGTAACGCTGGGGACGGTGGGAGGGGAGGCTGTCTGGGTGAGAGGAGTGTTGATCGATTCCAGGCTCGGTATTTTCCAGACAGGCTGAATGGTAAAGGTCAAAGGTTAGCTGCTCTTGTTTCCTATGAAAGGAAGGCTGTGTGTGTGTGTGTGTGTGTGTGTCTGTGTGTGTGTGCGTGCGTGCGTGCGTGTGCGCTAGCGCGAACATGTTTGCCTGTGTGTCTTTTTGTGCTCTTGTGCAGTGGTAAATATGCATGCTTGTCACAGCACATGCAATACACGTAAAAAACTATGTATTTATATCTCGTCATGCAAAGCCCTTCAATGCAAAGTTTGTGTGTGTGCGCCTGTGCGTGTGCACGTGCGTGTGTGTGTGCATACTTTCATTGTGACAAAATCTGATGTTTTGTGCGTTCTACTTGTTCTTTAGCCATTTTCCACCACATATGTCCACAGTAATGGAAAGCTCTTTTATTATTTCTGAGAGGAGAAATAATGAGAAACCACCCGACCAAATCAGGAGTGATACGTGGAAAACTAAACATTCCATTTGCGGCTCGTATCTTCTCGCATTTGCTGATGTTGGGAGCAACCATCTCAAAACCTCCTGGTGTCTCTCCAAACTTTCCTTGCCTCTCTCTCTCTCCCTCTCTCTCTCTCTCTCTCTCTCTCTCTCTCTGCTTGTGGAAACACCTTCAGCACGGCCCTCACGTCCTGTCTGCCGCCGTTAGGCTGCGCGCGCTCTGAGGCGTCGGGTATGGCTGAAGAAAATCTCTTTTGACCCGTCAGCCTCCTTGATAACAGCCCCGGTAGACTTTCCCGGCGGAAGACATGAACTCCCAACAACAGGGAGCGCTGATCGTGCGGGCAGGTGTGGGAGAGCGTCTTGCTCAAGGGCACGCGGAGGAAGGCTAAAAATAGTGCCAGCTGCTGCCGCGGCCTGCATACAGTCTGACACGTTTGCCCTCTGCTGCCATGCGTTGGCGTGCGTGTCATTGCTGGGGCTGTCCGTTTGCGTTGGGCTCCACCCGAACTCCCGGCTGCCCACATGATTATGCTGCACCGACGTGGTGACAGCGACGCACGCAGACACGCAGGCGACGCCTCGGCAAGGCAAGACACGGATCCTGGTGGGGCTTACACGTGGGTATTTTTGTCACACGGGTCTGAACACACACACACACACACGCACGCACGCACGCTAGTGGATGGGTAGAAATGCTAATAGCGGCCACAGTGACGTTTTCACACCCACAGCTCAGGTCACAGCAGGCAAGATAAACATTTAGCTTCACTGACCTCACACAGAGAGTACACAGCACCACATACCACACATATATATTTATATATATATATACATGCATATATGTATATTTGTGTGTGTGTGTGTGTGTACAGGGACATCAGTTTCCCACACCTAAACACACCCAACAAAGTGGCATCTTTTGGATGTGCGCTCCATGCATACGAGCGTGTGTGTGTGTGCACGGCTGCATGTCTGAATGAGGGGACAGATTGTGAGGTAAATAAAAAGAGGGGGGAGGGTAAAGGAGACACAGGGTGGGCGGCGAGGTGGACAGCTAGTGAGTGAGCGAGTGAGTGAGTGGCGGTCCTCCTCCCTCCTCCCTCCCTCCGTCCTTCCTTCGCTCACTCTCCCACTCACTTGGTCCCCCTCCCCCCACCTGGGACTTGAACCCATGACCCCCCGGTGAATGAGTTCAAGGGAGGCACCACCATTACTGGGGAAACCACTGGTCTGTTTGTGTGTGTGTGCGTGTGCGTGTGCGTGTGTGCGTCTGCGAGTGTTTCAAAGTGAACTGAGCTGAGTTCACCGACAGGCCCCTGTTTTTGTAAGTGTATGCAAAGCTGTGTTTACAGACAAAATTCCGGTTCCTAAATGTGGATTTCTTCTAAAGCGAGAGCCATTTTCGTTTGGCTTCTTATGACCCTAAATCATTGACATGTATAGATATCTGTATTTGGAATAGATGCAGAGTGCTTGTCAGGGAAATAAATACCAATGTAATGTCCTCTGGTGGAGGTAATGGAAACAAAATCCTGCGTTTCCTCTATGTGTGTGTCTGTGTGTGTGTGCTGAAATGTGCTAATTGACTCAATGAGTTAATTTTGCAATGAGAGTTCTCAATTAAAGGTAAGATTATCATTAACAGTATTTTCATTCACAGATATGTGTGAGCGTGTCTGTGTGTGTGTCTGTGTGCGTGTGTGTGTGTGTGTGTAAAGTCAGAGGTAATGAGAATAGTGATGCCCCCCCACACCATCCCCCCTCATTTCCACCCCCCAGCCCTGCTGCTGGGTGTGTGACCGAGTCTGCATCTCGCTACCTGGCCCAGACTGGATCAATACTTTAATCTAATTGTCATTCACTTCCACTGGGACGGCTACACACACACACACACACACACACACGCACACACACACACACACACGCACACAGACACAGACACACACACACATACACATGCAACATGAATAATACTACAGACACTAATGTGCATTCACACAGATATTCCGAAGGAAAACACAGATCCACCCTGAAAAAAACATGCACACCCATCCTCCCCAACCAATCACATGAGAAAACATGAATGAAAATGCCCATTGTGTGGCCGTAGGGCTGCAGACTGTTAGCATGCAGCCTTTACTACATCCACTTCCATGCTCAACTCTGCACTCTCTGGCTGCCTCTCTGGGCGTTCCTCCTTGGCATTGCATCATGCATGCACATCAGTGTCGGCAAACATCCGCTGACACACTGTCACATCACATTCATGTCTGCCGGCGAGCAGCCTCTCCCACAGAGTGACAATGGAAAGTAGATGTCAGGGCTGCTCCGGGATCAGAGCCATGCACGGCGGCCAAAATGTAGGAAATATAGAAGGCAGAGGTGCAAACTGACTTACCCAACATCCTCTTCTGCAGGAGCTGTGGTGTCTTCGTCCCTCTTTCTCTGCATTCCACTATCTCTACACCTCCTTCCTCACCCCTCCCATTGAAAAAGCCAAGCCACCACTCTTTTTCCTCTCTCTCTCTCTCGCTCTCGCCTCTCTCTCTCATCCTCAAAACCCCTCTTGATCTCATTTTTCCAAAATCCCCACTCCTCCTCACTTCCTTCTCCTGTTTTGTATCTTCCCCCTTTCCTCCTCCTCCTCCCTGTCTGTCGTTTATCACACTCTTTCCCTTTCTTTCTTCCTCTCTGGTGGCTCTCCGGTGTCTTCTTCCTGCTGCTGTAAACTGCAGACTGTCTGGTGAGAGAGAGAGGGAGAGAAAGAGAGAGAGAGAGAGGGAGGGAGGGAGAGAGAGAGAGAGAGAGAGGTCGAGAGAGACAGAGGAGCAATGGGAAGTGCAAACCAGGACACACACAGCCTCTGTCAGTTTGAATGAATATTGTGCACACTTGGCTTGTCTCTCCTCCCCCTCTCTTTCTCCCTCCCTCACTCCCTCCCTCCCTCTCCCTGTCTACCAGACACCCCTCCTCCACTCCTCTCTGGCTTTGCCCTCCTTCGCTATCTCCTCCTCCTCCTCCCTCGCTGCTGCCTTCAAACATGTTCACACTCCAGGACTGACTGACATTATAGAGCTGCACTTACTGACACCCCCTAACATGCACGCACACACACACACACACACACACACACACACACACACACACACACACACACACACACACACACACACACACACACACACACATACTTTTCAGTCTCTGGGACCTAGACGGTTAACCCCTTTGATGCAGCTGCACATCCTGTCTGTTTGTATTTATTGTCATCTTCTCAAGAGACTCAGGCTCCCAAGCACCAATCAGTATTTTTCATTAATTCCTGAATTACTTCTCTTTTTCTCAATTATATAATGTCAGTCTTTAAAAGTAATCTATTGTCTGACCCCATCACACACAATATTCCATGTTAGAACCCACCTGAAGATGTAGAATGAGGCACAGGTGGAGAGTTGCCTTTCAGCATTTTACCTTCAATACTATACTTCAATACGACTTACATTTGTGAGATTGCTGTCATCATATGTGATGTTTCGCTTTTCAGATTTGATTATCTAAAAGACCACATGGTAGAAAGGTGTGTGACGTGTGACATTACAACCAGAAATGTGATTACCAGGCGTGTACCATGTATCAAGTATCACATGAAAATCACATGTTTAGTCACCGAATTTGCAAAACTGCCTGTAGCCTCATGTCCGGTGAAAACGCCTTTGAAATGCATGTGATGGGAAATATTTCAAAATCGGCAGCATAATGAGAAACGGTGACCCACATCTCAGCGTACATTAAACTGTAGTTTAGGAGAAGTAGAATATAACTGAATATAACTGGAAAAATCCTACAGTCATATATCATGCAGATTTATCACATATTTTTTACATATTCACATGTGAAATATGGGAAGTCTGTATTTTCTTAGATGGCCAACATGTCACACACCCCATCATGTGTGAAATACTGAAACCCACCGACACTTTCTACAGATTGAAATTACGCGGTGGCACTCACAGTGCACATATTTCACAAGTGTGCATTGACATCCTGTGAATTTGTCACACCTGGAACTGCAAAATGGGTGGGCTCACTCATGGTGTCATGAGTATCATGCGCACTTTGCCTATCTATGTACTTTCATAATGGGATCGCTTTTATCCAGCGTGCATTTCTTGCACGCTAATTTTCAGTGCGGCTCACCACGACACACTGTAGCCCGGGAGAGCTGAACACACCTGTGGTTTTTGAGAGTACTTTTAGTCTGAACGTATCTGGAAGTGGGAGGAAAACCAGTGTAACGGCTTTCTGTTGTTTTCCTTTCCTTGCAGGGAGTCAACACGGAGGTCGTTACACCAGCACACTGTCGGAATGAACACAAATCCAGCAACGCTACTCAGAGATGTCGACGGATGTCTTTTAACTCCTTTGACACACCAGTAGTTATTACGTCATTAGTCTAAAAAGCCATATGCTGTTGGCTGGAATCCATTTACACCACCCAAAGCCTGCCTGTTGTGCAGCATTTGCTACCTTCCTCCATCCTCTACAACTTCTCCCCCACTCTCTCCATCATCCTCCCTCCTTCCTTACTTACATATTGATTAGTTGCTCGGCGTGTTTGTGTGTATGTGTGTGTATGTCTGTGTGTGTGTGCGTGCGTGCAAGCATACAAGCCTGATCCTGCCTGGTCAATGAGGTCAACATGGTGGCCAGACAGACGTCCCCACCCCCTTCGCTTTTTGTCCCCCACCACCACCACCACCACCACCACCGCCACCCACACCTCCTCCATCACCTCCCGCTCTCCCTCCTCAGAGTTAGCGGGTGAATGAGGTAGGGTGAAGGAAGCGGCAAACCATAATGTCAGCATCCCCCGCGAACTCACCTTACGCCTCAGCTGATAACAACTGACAGAAAGTGAGTGCGCCGGGCTACCGACGCGCGCACGTCACATCACGAGTCCGATGCTGTCACGCAGCGAGGAACACAACGCTGACGCAAACATTAATGTGGCAGAACTATATTAAGACATGCCCCCGGATCCTATATGAGCCGTGCAAATGCTACAGTGTCCTCTTAGGGAAGTCAGCACAGTTGATTCATTATGCTGGAGGAAAATGCAAAACCTCAGCGGGGTGATTTACTGGTCAAGAAAAGACCAGCACTTATACAAAGAGAACGAACCCCGCCACAGGTCATTGTTTGAAGACGGTCAGGTGATCTGCACGGCCTCTGCAATCATGTCTGCGCAGTGGAAGGGAAGGGGGAAAAAAAAAAAGAGGAAAAAAAAGGCAGCGTGTGTTTTTCAAACACCACCTGACAGTGACCGCACTCGCTGACCTCTCCAGCCGACAGACTCGCTGTCTGTGTGGAGGAGGGGACAGGATGGATGGGAGCAGAGGGGTCGATAGAGGTCAGAAGGCAAAGATGGAGGGAGACGCGCGCGGAGGAAGCCCGGGAGAGGACGCAAGGCCCGAGGAAGCGGACGGAGACAGGGGCGCCGACACCAGTGCGGTCGCCGATCTGGTTCCGAGCGGAAGGCAGTGAGGACACAAAGAGGTGAGAGGAGTGGAACGCCTCTCGTCCGTGTTTCACAGTGCTCGTTCTGAGTATTGATTAAGGCGAGTCCGTGGGGCCTCCGAGCCATACCTGCAGACAGTCAGTCAGCCGTTTAATCACCGGCCTGACTTCAGCTCCACCCAAAGGGCGACCTCCCGGGCTGAAAAATGAAGCCACCGCACACAGCTGCACGCCGCAGTTCCTCCAGAGGCCGCATGGGGTAGCGCTGAACGTGAGCCCATCCCCGTGGAGGCCTCCGAGATTCAGCGTTCAAGATCTTTTATTGGCCTGGTGCAATAGCGCGCAACTGTGACGTGGCTGACTGGCGAACGAGAGAGAAAATAAAACCTTCATATAAAAAAATGTCAATTATTAACAATTGGCTTCGACCAGGACAATCATTGTGTTCATTATTGATTTTGATCTATATGCATTATTCACTGGTTATATTCTCTATGTACATGCTGATTTAATCTATAAATATTTCTAACTGATCTAGAAATCACTGAAAATAAGTAGACAATGACTATAAGTCAAGATAGCAAGAAGCACGTGTTCAATAATTAGCAACTAGAACTCTATGCCATATTGCGTGTTAAATCTTGGCTTGCTAAAACACTTAGAGGTGCCTAGAGATGAATAATTAGTGGAATAATGGTCGATTGGAGGCAGAGAGTGGAATAGAAACCGGTATACTAATTGGACCACTGAGGTGTGATCACACAGCACACATTGGTTCTAGAGTGATTGATTTAATCAAAGGTCAAAATTGAGGTCAAAATTGTCTAATTATATGGCAAGAAACAAGAGACCAAAGAACTCCTAAAAAATCCTGGTCTATTGTGAGGTTATCAAATTATGTTCAAATTACGAAACAATAAATGTCTCTAAGATCTGACTCCGATCACTATCTCGTTTTATTTTGCACGAGTGCGCCATCTGGCGGCCGAATGTTGAAACGCCGCCAAGCGAAGCCCGGGACATCCGGAGGAAGCTCCCTCACCTCGACTGCTGAGACCCACCGGGTGGCCCCTGACCCGCCGCTTCCTCCAGATGACACCCGATAGCTCCTGCCAGCCAGCCCGTCCTATCGGTGACATCACAGGTGACCTCTGACCCCATTACGGATTAATATCCGGGGTTGGGGGGGCGGGAGGGGGGGCTCAGTGTCACTGCGTCCACCTCCCTCTCTGGGTATCTGTGATACTAACCGGACACTAAATGAATAGATAATAAGCTGCTGAGTGCAACAATCTTTAGAACCCGAGAGGGGCATCAATAGACTATCAATGAAACTGCTGATTACCCTGTTAATTAACATGGACACGTTCATTGAGTCTCACTGCAACACTAAAATTATACATCATCACCCATTTTACATCCTCATAGATGTATCTTTATGGACTTCTAGTTCTTCTGAGACTAAATATTTTCCACTTTTTACTTTTACTAAGCGCTTGCACCATTGATAAACACCTATGATCACCACGCATCGAAATGGAGGTTTTGAGTCATTTTTGCATTTGTACAACTGTGCCCTGGAAAAAGTTATCCCAAGTACTTTCATCACCCACTTGAGTTTGCATCTCCAAATCCCTGATAAAGGCTGAGGGTTTGTATAAAACAGAGTGCCCGTGCTGGGAAACAGGTGAGAGAAACTGACAGTGAGACGTCTGGCGGTAACTTGACACGTTTATTGACATGCGGTTCATGATGTCACCCATCTGCAATGCTTCCTGTGAGAGGAAGAGCGGGTCGGCGCGAACTCAATGGCGTCCACTTAAAAGACGGAACGAGGCTCGTTCCTGGACAGCAGACCCTCTGAAACGTGACGATGATGAGGTTTGTTGAAAGCCGACCCGGGTACAGCTCTGTACCTAGCGTGTCTGTTCCAAGTGCCAGTCCTAAGCTTGAGTCTGTTCCCGTTTCAGAGCCTCCGCTGGGCTCTCCTCCTCTCTGTCCACCCGCTTCGCTTCCGTCCCCCCGTCCTCCGGAGCGGGCGGCAGCCACGACTCCTTGTGCAGGCGCTCGTTCCTCTCCACCTCCGGGACGCTCGGCGGCGAGGTCAGCTGCATGTGCTCCGGCAGCCGCCTGAACTCCTCCTCGTTCACGTCGTAGTCCTTCATCTTGGCGTCCAGCACCCACCAGCGGCCGGCGAAGCCCACGTCCAGGATCCGCCGCGGCACGTCCCTCCAGCGCACGGACAGGTTGGAGCACTGGGCCTCGTAGAGCGCGCAGTCCGGGTCGTAGTCGGAGCGGTACGCCAGGGAGAGCACGCCCAGGCTGAGCACGCGCAGCCGGCCCTCGTTGCGGAGCCTGGCCACGCTCTGGACGTGGGCGTCGGAGGCGGCGCTGCGGATCCAGGGCGAGAGCAGGCCCAGGCGGGCCGAGTGCTCCAGCAGCGCGGCGTCGAGGGACGAGCGGTCGGGCTTGGTGCGGAAGCAGGCGTAGGCGCCCCCCACCAGGGACAGGTAGAGGGACGCCTTGACGGGCCGCTCCCACGCGCCCACCACCATCTCCCGACACGCCTCCTTGTAGTCGGACAGCAAGCTGCGGCACCACACACCTGCAGGCCAAGAGAGGGAGAGCACAGCTGTGATAACCGACAAAGTGGAGTGCGTGTCAACTGTAGGGGCAAAAAGCTAAAAAAGAAATGTTTAAAAACAAATCTCAACTGCTGAGGACAATATGCTTCGGTTTATAATGTTCATGTAGTTTAAAAGACAGCTAATTATTCAGCCAAGCAGATGAATATGAAGAGAATGAATAAGTCAACAGTAACATAAAATCAATCCATCCATACGTTACCTTACCAGATTTGTACCTTAACAATACTAAAACAGTGTGTCACACTTTTGTGTGTGTCTTATTGGTATTGCAACTCTTAATACTTATGACATGAAGGGACACACAGTTGTCCATCCACCCCGCTGTCATGGGGGTCAGATGTTTTCACTTACTATTGACATGTCAGTCTAGCCTACCAACTGGATCCCATAGTAACTCATCACACACACACACACACACACACACACACACACACACACACACACACACACACACACACACACACACACACACACACACACACACACACACACACACACACACACACACACACACACACACACACACACACACACACACACACACACACACACTCCTCACCAGCTCTGCTGTTCTTCAGTCTCTCCCATCGGCTGCCCGGGGCAGGGGCAGGGGCCGGGGCCGGGGCCGCTGCAGCCTCCGCAGCCGTGCACAACATCCTCCTCACCGCACGCAGTGAAGCCATTTTTATTGCCGACTTCACGATTCCGCAGCAGCGTGTTAAGCACGGTCACCTTCAGCCAGGAGAAACATCTTGCTCGCCCCGACACAGCTCACATGGAGCCAAAATGGCGTCCACGGGGGGAAACCCTGTTAATCTTCCGACAGGCAGCTCGACACGGCAAACGTTCCGCTTACCGCGTCTCGAACAGAGTCACACTTATTTTACGTCGCATTTATTCTTTATAATATTGTTATTATTTTTGAACTTTCTTTTTTATTTTTTATTTGTATTCCAATGAACACACCACGCATTTAAAAAAAGCGACACTCACGTGACGTCTGTGTTTACGTGGTGACGTGTACCGGAAGACATGCCGGAGACTTGACAGCAGCTGGGCCAGGAGACAGCCTTGTCAGCCTTGTATCATCTTATATGTGAGCACATCGAAACTACGCGCGCTGCGTCGCTCCACGTAAAGTGACTCCGATAAGTTCATTTAAATGAGAAACGAGTGATTATTTAGCACATTTCGCGGTGGCGGCCTCGGCTTAGTGTCGCTGTCCGGTCCTCCTCCACACGGACATCCTACTGCGGACAGGTCGGTGTTAACCTGCCCTTTCTGGACATCGTACGCCAAAACACTGCAGAGTTTGGCCAGCACTGCTTATGCCTTAGCTGACATTCACAGGGACGCGAATGCAGTCTGTGATCAGCTGTGATCAGATTCAATGGACGCTGCCCGGTAACTGAACATATGTTAACAGAGAGACGACATAACGAGTGTCAATGTGTCTGTCATCTTCACTCCAGGCGCTGTTGAGGTTGCCCTCTACTCACTGCAGTCATGGCTTCTCCAAATGACCTACAATTCCAAGGTAAATACTAGTTATTCATTGCTATTAGACTCATTCTGCCTGCTCTCAGGTCATGTTAAATCTCCTGGTCTATCTATCCATCTTACCTACTTTTACCCACTGGTGTTATGTGTTGCTTTCACTCGATGTTTACATTTCCATCTAGTCTAGAATCCTTTGATTCATGGACTTTATATTAACTCATCATCCATCTATTACATTCCCTGTTTTACCTTATTGGGGACTGTTGGAGTCTCTCCAGTATACGTAGGGCAGGGAACACCACCCTGGACAGGCGTCCAGTCCATCACAGGACACACACACACACACACACAACACTCACTCTCACTTTTTCTCACAGCCAGTAACTTTCTTTCTGTCATCTGCAGAGTTTGAGGAAGCTGCAGAGCTGTTGTCTGCAGACCCCGGGGCCTCCACGCTCAGTATGTCTGCCTCGAACACCTCCAACTCAGTGGCAGGGGCAGGGGGAGTAGGGGAGGACGTGAAGCTAGACCTTTCAGAGGACGAGGAGGGCCAAGAGGAGAGCTCGGAGGTATGTTAAATTCATCACAACTGCGCTGGAGATGTCTGTTGGTGAGCGGCGGCTGAAAGGTGTCTGTGCTCCCAGCTGTTAGGAGGGCAGAAGGCAACTGGAGGCTTCTGGACCTTTGAGTACTATCAGTCTTTCTTCAATGTGGACACAATGCAGGTAAGAGCCGCTCGGCCTCGACACACAGCTGTAGCTGCCATCCAACAATGAACACATGTCTTTACGGTAAACCAAGCTTGGAGAAATAAATGTGTGTGTGTGTGTGTGTGTGTGTGTGTGTGTGTGTGTGTGTGTGTGTGTGTGTGTGTGTGTGTGTGTGTGTGTGTGTGTGTGTGTGTGTGTGTGTGTGTGTGTGTGTGTGTGTGTGTGTGTGCAGGTCCTGGACAGAGTTAAGGGGTCAGTGATGCCGTTACCTGGCAGAAACTTTATCAAACATCACCTTAGGAGTAATCCAGATCTTTACGGTAAGCCAAAACCGACACATAAAACATTTCTAGGTCTTCCCAGAGGTTTAAAGCTGTTTGGTGTGCCGTTAGGAATGCCCTGACCCTGTGTCTTTGTGTGTATGTGTAGGTCCTTTCTGGATCTGTGTGACTCTGGTGTTCTCAGTAGCGATCAGCGGCAACCTGTCCACCTTCCTTAGCAAGATGGGAGACCCTGCGTACCACTACCGACCACAGTTCCACAGAGGTCAGTCCCAACCCGGCGTCTTCGGCGGGCTAGAAATGCTCTGCGTCAGGTTTGTGCTTCCGTCCGGCCGACTGGGCTCAGTGTCTGCACCTCTTTCCCTTCAAACAGTGACAATAGCTGCGATAGTGATCTTCACATACGCCTGGCTGGTGCCCATTGGCTTGTGGGGATTCCTAACATGGCGTCAAGGGGCCGAGAGGCAGATCGGAGGCTATTCCTTCCTGGAGACTGTGTGTGTATACGGCTACTCCCTCTTCATCTACATCCCTACCTCGGTGAGTCCATCGCGTTACTGTTTTGTTTTTCGCATCTGTCCAACTTTCCATTTAGGCAAAAAGCATAATCATAACATGATTTTGTGCATCCCGTCTTCTGACCATAAGATCCATAAGTCCATTCAACTGTTTTCTGCCTAATAAGGACCATGAGGCACCGTCTCACTTTGATTTGGTGCAGAAATATGACTCATCATTGGTCTTCAGTTCAGCTCAGCTCAGTTTGGGCCTGTTCAGTCGAATTCTATCGATCCTAACCAAGAGAGACGATGCTTCAGTGTCTATTTCTGCACTGATTCAGATTCAGGGGTGTAGTAGCTGTAGTAGCTGCAGAGGGTTGGATGACTCGGTGATGGAGCAGCTTCGGCGATATCAGCAGCCTCTCGCTTCCACCACGGACGGAAGCGCGCCAAATAAAACCCATTCGTAACCACCGCGTGACCCCGTCCTCCCCAGGTTTTGTGGATCATTCCGTTCGAGTGGTTGCGCTGGACGCTGATCTTGGTGGCCATGGTGATCTCCGGCTCGGTCCTGGTGCTCACCTTCTGGCCCGTGGTCTGCGACGACACCAAGGTGATGGCCGTGGCCACGGTCTCGACCATAGTGGTCCTGCACACGCTGCTGGCCATCGGCTGTAAGGTCAGTGAGCCGGGAGGACGCTAGGATTACGCTGTGTGCACGTTCGATCCAGAGTGGTTCATCATTTTTGTTTTTGTTTTTTCTCTCTTCTCTTCCAGATGTACTTCTTCCAGATACCAGACCACGACGCTCCGACCCCGACATCCCCCCCGATCCACGTGCCCATGACCACACATCACTGACCGACAGGCCACAGGAGTGTGTGTGTGTGTGTGTGTGGAGCGGAGGAGGACCTGAAGGAAGTGTCCACCTGCTGTGAAGCCGCAGGCAGATGATGAACTATGTAGAGACGGGCTGACTGGAGGGAGGCAATGCTGATTATTGCCGCCGGGGGGTTGGGGGGGAGGGTGGGAGGGGCGTGTCGTTGGGTGCAGGGGTGGTCGCGGGTCTTCTCTGTCCTGAGGTGGTTCTACTGTGACTGTAGCACTTTCTTCACCGCAATAATTGTACATTTCTACTGTGATGTCACACCGGGGGTGTGGTGCGCGGAGCACGACTCCCTTTGGACGCCGTGACGCCGGTTTCAGCCGCGCAGTTTACGCGAGAGGCAGAAGCTGTCGTTCCTCTGACCCGCACGGGATTGCAACACCGCGGCGCGACCCATCGCTGCTCGTTACGAGATCCACAGCGGAGGTCTCCGCGAGTCGCATCAGGCCGGGGCATCGCGTCCGCATCGGTAACTGTTGTTGCTATGCAACAGAAGTGGATGAAGCGCAGTTTGCAGGACGGCGTGTCCCTCCTTGCTGGGTCCACGATGTTAAGAGACAGTATTTATGAGCCGGGGCGACCTCGTTAAATTGACAGGACAGGTAAACTTTAAGTGTGATGGATCGAACGATGATGTGCATTTGCGTTGACGGAAATGTCCTGCAATTGGTGGAGGAGGAGGTAAAATCGATTAGGAGGTATTGAATGTATACTGAGCTAGATAAGAGAACAGCACGCACAGTGGACATTTTGCTTTGCTAGACCTCACATGACATCAGTGCCAGCTCTGTCGTCATCAAGCGTCCCATTAGACCATGACACTGCCTGCGCAACCAGTGCAAGAAGCCTGGAACTGAACCAGCTAAATGACCATCCCCGTTGCATGATGTACTTTTTCTGCTTTTGCCGCAACCCATCGCATACGGCTCAAGTTGCAATTACAGGCAAGCAAGGGGGAAAAAAAACACATCTGAGGTGCAGTTATTGGTATTCTGACGCGGGTGACGTTTCCCATAGAGCTGCAGAGGTGTTTGACCTGGGAAGAGATGTTTGCTTTACCTTGGCCGTCTGCTCCAACATGGCCGTGGACTCTGAGAGTGGCCGCCCGACGGATAACACGTCGAAGCACGGATTGAAGTCATAACTGCGCCTCAGGAGCAGGGGGGTGGGTCTGCCCCAGCAGCCTCGGCTTCCAGCGAACGGTGCAGAAATCTCAACAGCTACCAGATGTTTCCTTTGAAAACAAAAAACCCCCCAGCACCATTCGACGGGGAATGCATTCCCACGGGGCAACTCGCTTCGGCGGCAGGTGTAGAGAAAGGAGCCCCGGTCCAGATGTGTGTGCAGGGTTATGGACGCGTCTCAGAGGGAGTCCTGCTCACGCACCACACCACAGCTCCCACCTGGAAGAAGCATGAAGAGCCCGAGCCTCTCCACGCTCACTCGTGCTCTTTCAGTGCATTTATGGTTTGTTGTAAGTTTGGAATTAGGTTTATGTCTCCACAGCTATTTATTTTCCAACTGTGATGCCGTTTAGTTTAGTTTTTGTTAATAAATTGAAAGACTTGTACCTCATAGATTGACCATGTTTCTGATCTTTCTGATGTCATGTGAATACGGATTGCAGGCTATGAGTCCACATCCAGAGGAGAAGAGTTCAGGAGTCTGTGTCAACACCAGCCAATAGTACTAGAACAGCACAGACATGTCCCTTGTACTTGAGACACTGAAATGTGAGACTTGACGCAGATTTCTTCTCGATTTACTGAAGACTCATGTCGAATCAATGCAGACTTTGACTTGTGCCAACTCAGCTCAGACTTTGACTCACCTTCAGTCCCCGAAATAAGGTCAGGTCTCAGGAATCAGCTCTTTACAGCTCGGATTCGAAATCTGAGAGCTAGCTAGCTAGCTAGCTAGCTCTCAGATTTTGATTCGGCTAGCTAGCTAGCTAGCAAAAAAGCATTACAGATAATTCACTGAGAAAGAAAACACCGTCTTCTAGTGTCTTCAGCAGGAGCAGGCCCGCCTCGGCGCTCCTCTGAAGCTCAGTGAGCCAGCAATAAAGGCGTCGAGCGCTTAGACCATGTAATGTGGGTTATGGAGTTCGGTCCTGGCCCCGGAGGACTTCACCTGGATATAAGCGCAGGGATTCTGAGACTCAGCTCTTCGGGGGCAAACTCTCCGAAAGAGGTAAATGCTTACGCAGCAGACCGTGTTAACCTCCTTGAGACTGCCGGCCTACATTCACAGCTCCTTGTACAAGTGACCCAGTTTGTTTGCACTTGTTTTATTCTCGACATCGGAAAAAAAGACAGGAAGCACGGCGGCGGGGGTGGAAGCTGTTCTGGTCCGGGCCAACGCCAGCTCACAGCAGCCTCCTTCAGGTAGTCAACTAGTTCCTGAATGGAGCGGGCTACGGCTCTACATCGATCTTTCCTTCGCCTGTCACTGTAATACAGTGAGTGGCGGCTGGCACTCAGTTACATCTGTCTCGGTTTGCTCCAGGTACTCCAGTTTCCTCACACAGTCCAAGTACATCAATGCTGAGGTCAATAACCTCCCACTGCTCTACTCCATAGACAACGTTCATATAGATTTTATGTGTATTATGTGATTTATCACCCATCTTGAAGTATTTTACGCCCTGATGTCAAGTTGTACAACTTGTGCTTTGAATCCTGAGCTAAGTTTCACTGACAATCTTTGCACCTGTGGCTTGTGGAGTCTTGCAGAGCAGCATCTGCCCCACTTCTCGACTTCGGGTTTCTCTGCTTCATGAGTGAATGGTGACGCCACTCCATGATATGAGAGCTTTGAAAACACACGTCTGCATGTGTTTAAACAGTAGGACATTACCTACTGCTTTCTTCCGTCTCTTTTTGTGTTCTTTCAAATGTATTTTTCTCGGTTAGATTTACGCTATTTGAGTACAAAGTACAAACACCGAAAGCACTCCACGCAGGCTTGTGCTTGTGCAACACAAACAGGGAAACCTGTAGACACACACACACACACAGATGCTAACAAGAAGATAAGATGGTTTAACAAGGTATGAACCTGGGCCACACAAGCGACGGATGGCTTATAAGCAGCTGCCAGTCATCGTTAAAACGTCAACACTTGGCAATTAAAACATTCAGATTGACAGTCAGGCTGCTGGGCACCAACTGAAACGTTTCCGTCACACCCAACCTTGAAACTGTGAAACACTGGAGACGGTTCCCACCTCGGCTCATTTAAAGGGGGAAAAAAAACGGAAAGAAAAGCTATTTTGTTTTCTCCGCGCCTCTTACCATGTATCATACTCCAAGTGATTTTATGGTTTGGGTGCCAAAACCAACTCCTTTGATTTTCTGTCTTAACGCCATAGACTGTGTCGAAGAGCTCAGCTCTCACCACGAGAACTAGTGTTCCCTCTGTGAAGTGTGTGTGTGTGTGTGTGTGTGTGTGTGTGTGTGTGTGTGTGTGTGTGTGTGTGTGTGTGTGTGTGTGTGTGTGTGTGTGTGTGTGTGTGTGTGTGTGTGTGTGTGTGTGTGTGTGTGTGTGTGTGTGACAGAGAACCCATCTGTTCTGCACAGGCCCGGCTTAGCTCGGTAGCTGGGGCGGTGACCGCGACGCTCCAGACAGGGGTAATTTGCACACTTTCGGACGACTTTCTTTCATATCTGCGCCGGTGTGGGACGAGAATGCAGCCTGTCGATGTCCAGGCTGTGCCGGCACGACGCGAGAAAGCCTCCAGCGAATTCGAGAGCTGCGAATCACAAACTCTGACCCCAATCTGGAGGCAAGGGCTGACTGTGCTGCTGGCCGTGCACGAGAGCGAGAGTAGTAGACGTGCACATATAACGTCTGCTGTGTGGAGCGTGTACCCTCCGTGTCCTCAGACCTGTGCACGCGCTGGTAGCAGCTCCAGCAATGTTTGCTTATTGACGTGGACACGGCCTAGCTTCCGCCGGGTCCCGCGTGTGCTGGCATGACGGCGTTTTTGTCTCGAGAGACGCAAACGTTCTCCCCTGCCGGCGCGCCCCGCGACTCCGGCGTCAGTCGGTGTTATAGGAGGACATTCGTGTGCGACACGATGCTCTGGGAATCATCCCATCCCATTGGGGATCCAATGGATGGATTCCTAACCGTGGAGAGAGGCTGAGCGTGAGGGTGCGGGAGCTATTCTTTTGATATTTCGTACATCCTGTGCATAATCGCTTGATCGGCAGCCTTTATTTTCTCGTCACATTCCCACTGATGCCGGGCCAGAACATCTCCGCTGGACGCCGTGAGACGCGGTCTCGCCACAGTGTTCCAGGCCGAGACTTTTGTCTCTCGAGTGTGGAGCAGAAGAGTCGCATCAGACAGTGAGAAAGGTGTTATTACTGGTTGGTCAACACACAGAAATGACAAAACATGACATGACAGTCTTCCTCATACACTTTTTCCATGATCAAAGTGGAAGCCACTTTTGACTACACAGAGCAATGACACCGTGATGGAGGGACATGATCGCCGTAGGCTAGCTACCACATGGTAAACATCTGGTGTGTCCACAGTCTATTTAACAAACTAGAGAGGGGGGTGGGGGGGGGCGTGGGGGGACAAAGCAAAAGTACTACAACACCCGATCGAAGGATGGTTTTAAAAACATCTCCACCACATTTAATTTGCCCTCTGGTTTTCTGTGAAAGAAAATAACAAAATAAAGACGAGAACAAAAAAACAAAAAAAGGTTAATCCTACAAAGACATTTTTTTTTTCCTCTCAACTCTCTTAAAACTCGCTAAACTCCAAAATAAATTCCGAATGAGCCGAGTCCAAAAGGTTGCGACACTGGAAGCAATGCATACATGTGTCAGTCTTTCTCTCCTTGACTGATAAAAGAGGGTGAGGGCTGGGAGGGGGGGTGGGGGTGGGGGTGAGCGGGAGGGGGGGTAGGACATGATATGTTGGAGGTCATACATAGTGAACGGACGGGGAGGGAGGGAGCTGGCCCCGTCTCCCTGCCCCGACGCTGAAGTCTCTTTGCGACAGTCTCTCAGTCTCAAAGGGAGTAGAAGCAAAACGAAAAAAACGAAGAGGAAGGTGGGTGGGTGTGTGTGTGTGTGTGTGTGTGTGGGGGGGGGGGGGGGGGGATGTAAACTAGGACGCTGCCACTCCAGCACAGCCCTCCCGGCTGGCTGCGGCAGCCGGCTGGCTGCCACCTGGGGTCGTTGGTCCTCGCAGGCGTGTCTTCCCATCTCCCGTCCTTCCCGGCTGCGCTGGAGCAATCTGGCTCAGCAAATGACCCCCAAAAAAAACAAAACAAAAACAAACAAACAAACAAACAACACAACCTCCAGAGTGGATGAGGAGCGCGGGCGACGGCGGCATGTTTACAGGTTTACAGGACTAGCTCTAAAAACAGACAGTTTGGTTCTAGCAGAGTGCACCGTTGGTCACCTCCTGTGCTGGCCACCCCGGGATCATCTGCCGACCGATCCCCACGGGCCGGGGAGACCTCAGTGTCCTTTAAAGACAGAGGTCCGCCGGTCCGCCATCTTTACACAACACACGTACGCAGAAGGGTCTTCCTTTTGGACTATCCACACAAATACTGTCGGGTACAATTCACTCGGGCCTCTTTCCCGAGGTGCTAAATCCGAAGCAGCTCTAAGGCGCCCCAGCTCTTCGGGACGTGCCGCCGGTTCGCGGCCACACCTACAGTTCGATCTCTAACCTAGACACACGCATATCAGTGCAAAGAAGAAAAAAAAAAAGACGACGTCTCGTGAGACAAAAGGTTTGTCCGGGGGGGGCGCGACAAACCCGCGGGACAGCTCCTTTGAAACCGCTAACAGTCAGTCACCTGGCTTTTTGTTCACTTTGGACGGTGCTCAAACCTGGCAACCCCACTATGAGGACAGGACTCTCGAGAGGACACAGCAGACGGCTGTTTATGTGGAGGAGAGAAAGAAAGAAAGAAAGAAAAAAACACGTTTGGATACCACTCCAGCTGCTCTGTCGATAAAGGGCCTGACCACCCCCCCCCCCCCCCCCGCCCACCCACCACCCTCCCAAAAAAAACAAACAAAAAAAAAACAAACAAAAACAGATATTTCTACAAATCAAATAGCATTCAAAGTATACCGTAGACTGCTCTGGAGGAATTCACCTGCAAATTTTTTTTTTGTTCACCAGCCGCTCAGCCACAAACGGCGTTTGAGCAGGCGGATTTTTTTCCCCCCCCTCACGGGTTTCAGAGGCCGAAACGAGTCAAGAGGAGAGCGGATGTTTTATTTCCGTCCTTCCGACGACCAGAGTGTCGGTCCGTGCGCTAGACGCCGTGACATCTCTCTAAAGCGACGAGTCAAGCTCAGCTTGCTCCCCTGGCCCGACTCGGCAAAGACTCGTGCGGCTTTAAAAAAAAAAAGAAAAAGAAAAAAAAAAGTACAGTATGGATATCAGAACTGTTTGTCTGGGCAGCAGCATATCACCATGTGTCACCACTGCACATCGCTCACTTCCAGTTAATGTAGTGTACGCACAAGCACTAGTCGGTACTAGGAACCCACAACCCACGGCAGACAATCACAGGTTTTTGACAGCTCAGCATGGAAGGTGACCAACCGACGTGCCTTTTTCTCCCAACACAGTCGAAGGTTCGGGTGGACAAGAGGTGGAAGGCATCATCAACACAACAAGTGCTTTTTCAAACAGAACCTTACACCGAGTCATTGAACAGGGTCAGTTTGTCTAGGTCACAAAAAAAAAAAATCTATACTTTCCACAAAGTCCATTGGGTGCCAAGGCATAGGAGCTGCCTCGGTTCCCTGATATAACTTCCCTGTGCCTAAAACAACCGTCCGACCAGTGAGAAGCAGGGCAAGGCGCGTGGCCTTGTGACTTGTAGGAGCCGTTTGGTCTGGCTTGAGTCGAGAGGTGATCGAGAGTCTGCAGAGGGCCTTGAAGATTGGATGAGATATGAAAAGAAACAAAAAAAAAAAACACAAGGCCCGAGACGGCCGTCGATGATGCTCGTGCTGTACACCACTAATGGAAAGCTCCAGAAGAGGCCTGATCCGGAGGTGCGAAGAATTGTAGGAACGGACTGATGCTGGTTTCTGGCAACAAGTTGGTTCTCGGGGGGGAGGTGGGGGGGGTGGGAAGTTTGGGGAAACATGTGGGAAGCATGGGGGCGAGGGTTTATCATGACACATAGAAAAACGGAGAAGGTAGATTGCAATACATGTAGAAGGAGGAGGGTGTAAATCCAGGAGGGGGGGGAGATGATGCTTGCGGTGCATCCCAGATGTGCACGTGCTGAAGTCCCAATAGATCCAAAAGGGGAGGGGTCGGGGCGGACAGGAGGTTCTTGTCTGTTGGCGAGACAAAATGTCTGGACGGATATGAGAGCGTTCGACCGTTCATGGGAGTCACACGGACAGAACAGAGTGGAATCGGGGCGACGAACAAGGGGAAGGGAGTGCCGGCACAGCACTGGTTTTGGTATATTGGTTTTGGCTGCGGTTGGTGGGTCAGTCAGAGTTGCAGGGTGGGGTTAGGCGGTTCGGGCTTGGGGGCGGGGGGCGGGGGGCTGGGAGTGGGAGCAGGTTGGGAGGGGCTGGGGATCTCTTGTCATGCGGGGGCGGGGAGGACGAAGAGGCCTCGGGGGTGGGGGGTGGGGGGCGACTTTGTCTTAACTGCCGTAATGCATGGTGTTGCTGGGGATGACCATAGGCGAGGCCATGGAGATGGCAGCGCCCCCCATGGTGAACTGGTTGGTGACGGGATAGTAAGTACCGCTGCTGCTGAGGCCTGACTGGCCTGTAGTGGCTCCTGGAGGGAAGGAAGGACCAGGCATTACATTTGCTGCTCCCACTGACGTTAGGCAACATCTGAGTGTTGGTGTTTCTGTGCTGTGGACTGACAGGTGGACGTACCCTGGACAATTCCTGTGCTCATGATGGAGCCCATCCTGGAGTGGGTGTGGTTTACTATTCCCGTATTCACTGTGACCAATCAGAGAGGAGAGCAGAATTATTGATACTTGTAGCATTAGGCTTCTGCCCCTGCTGACATAGGGCCTGGATCTAACCGGCTCTGCGGCTTGTGCCCCCGTTTCCACTACGTGGTACCGGCTCGACTCTACCCGACCGCATTTCCCGTTACAGGACCGCACTGCACTGAGAGCGGCCGGTCGCCATGGCAACGCAGGCAAACGCGCCCGCCGCGCCGTTTCCCCGTCAAGCTCTCGCCGGATCGGACGGAAACGTCTCCTCGGGCCGACCCAGGGGTCTCTCTGCGGGCCGTCGTCGTTTCCAGGACGGGTGAGAAATAAAGACGAGGCTGTTGCCCTTTAAAAATGGTGGCGGGCCACGCGACGATGACCCCGGGACATCGTGAGCAATCTAATGCCGCGTTCCCACCGCCTGGTTCTCACTGGGCCATTGCATGATCTGGCGCCACCCCCGCCATTTAAAAAAAAAAACAAACAAAAAAACAAACAAAAAAAAACACACACCCAGCCCTACTCGGCCTGGTGGGCGAGCAGGTACCAGAAGAACATTCCAGGTAATAGAGACCGCACAAAAAAGCCGAGTCCAGTCCAGTCCGAGTCGGGTCGGGTCGAGTCGAGCCGGCACCACGTAGTGAAAAGCAGGGCCTCAGTCTTTCCGCGTTGCGTTTTGAAACTTGAACAGCGGCTGGAAATAGCGACCGCGTGCGAGACCGCGGGGGAAAGACGCTCGGAAGTGTCTGGCTGGCGAGGCACGCGAGCTCGCGCGGCTCACTCTCCGACACCCGATTAGCTGCCGGAGAGAGAGACGGAGCCCCCAAACACTTCAGACGAAAGCGCGTCTCGGGAAAGCGTGTTCGTGATCCCTTCTTGAATTGATTCAATTCAGAAGCGTACGGGGAGGTGGGGAGGTGGGGGGTGGGGGGGGGTTTGTGTGGGGGTATGAAGTGAGGCTGGGAGAGACGAGACTCGAAATGTGGCTTGGAAGCGGGAGCCGATAAACCGAGCCCCGGGTGAAGTGGCAGCCCCGAGAGGATCGAGCTCCCCTTTCGACACGAATGCGACGAAGGGCGGCGTTGGGTCGACGCGCCGGCTAAGTGCGCGCGCCCAGAGCGAGGAGGAGGAGGAGGAGGAGTGCACTGTGTGTTTAGGAGTGTAAACTGTGTGAGAGGGCTTCAAAAGTCAATGGGAGAGGAGGGCACGGATGAGGCCAAAAACAGGGCTGCCGAGCTGAGATTTAGGGGAGCGGTGCTGAAAGTCGAGGCGTAAAAGCCCAAGGCGTCGTTATGGGAGGAGGACTAAAGGAAACCGAGCTGTGAGATATGGGGTTTGTCACTGGAAAAGGCTTTGGAAGAGAAATAACTCTGCATGAGCTCACACATCATATGACAGTTTATTCATTCTGCAACGCTTTCCGAGATGCTTTCAGTCTTGTGATGCGCAGGATATTTAACAGGGGGAACCACGTCTTGTCTTTTTTTTTTTCTCTCTCTCTCCCTCTCCTCCGCGTCCTACTAGGGGCTAGGAGGTGCGGCGAGCTGTGTGCGGGTGTGCGCGGCGCGCCCGTTCGCTCCTCGACTACACTGGCAAGGTTCATGCAAGGCTGAGGGGGCGGCGGGGGTCCGTACCCAGGGGGATGAGGTTGTTGTGAGACACCGCCGCGCCACTCCCGATCACCGTACTGAGGTCATAGGCTGCAGGCATCCCTGGGTGTCAGAGAGAGGGAGGGAGAGAGAGAGACAGGAAGCAGAGCGGTCAACACGCAGCGTCTTCATCAGCCTGAAGGAGGGAGTCAGGACAACCTCCACACACACACACACACACACACACACACACACACACACACACACACACACACACACACACACACAAAAGCCATCGATGAGCCCGAGAGACCGACCACTAGAGAGCAGTCGGTCGCATTATACTTGGGATTCTAAATCACAATGTGGGTCTGTCACTTCTTATTCAGAGCTGACATCGGAAACCGGCCTTTGATGCTATTGACGGCATGAGAGCAACGGAGTGAACGCATTCTGAAGGGCGAGAAGGGTTTTTTTTCCCCTTTGTTTTGGTTCGTTTTTTTTTCTTTGTACGAGAGCTTTAATCCATCCTGGCATGGCAGTTTGCTTCACTACTCCCACCATCTGTGTGACCAATTTCAATCATCCAAAAAAAAACCCAACATTCACGGCTCCGCTCCGCTCTGCTCCGCATGCGGTGTGAATATTCCCCCGTCGGGCCCGGTTATCTAATCGCATCCACTCCTCCACATCATCTCGAGCCACTCCATAACCAGGCGACTGGAGGCGCCGGGTGAGGGCCCGAGCCGGCTCGTTTGCGAGGAGGAGCGATCTCAACGTGGAGGGTGCCCGGCGTGGGTTTCGCTGCCCCGTTACGCAACCCGCTCACGTGCGCCCCCCCGCCGCCCCCCCACCCCGAGCCGTTTCGCGCATCGTCGGGAGAAAACGGACAGCTCTCGGTGGGTACGGCTCTGAGCGCAGGCTGCAGATCAGAGCAGCCGCACTGCAGGGGGTCTGTGGGGTAATACTGGTCCCCCCTCCTAGCTCAGCAAATGTGTCGACGAGAGGGAAAAACTGAACTAAAAGGCCTCTCTGGTGTGTCAATAGGGTCGTATCTGCTGTATTAAGTTATGTGTGAAAGCGGAGCTAACGAAAAGAAAGGCCGACGGGACTGGATGTGCCTTCCACGGTCTCCTTCACTGTTTTGTTAACGACACGTGAAGCTGGTTGCCCTGGCCGGCTGCAACCGCGGGAGGAGGCGCCCCCTCTTTTGCGTCTCCTCTGCCCGTGTTTATGTGGATGTTCACCTGATACAGCCATCCCCTGACTCATGCTGTAGGCCGAACCCGTGTTCCACATGTTCTCAGATGGGGAGGTGTAGTGTGAGCCGGGAGGGGGGTTTGGGGTGGTGCCTGTGTACCTGCAAACACGTACACACACACACACACACACACACACACACACACACAGATGCACACACGGGGTCAACGTTAGAGGGACGGAGCGGGGGGGGGGGGGGGTCGTCATGGCGTAACATGGCGTCATGCACGTCTAGGGCGTGTTCTCTAGGGGGGAGGGGGGGAGGGGAGGCTCACCTGAAAAACGGATTCTTCAAGTCCAG